>JAAVTI010000895.1:0-67970 GCA_011947335.1 Phytophthora constricta
GTCCGGACGATCTCGGTCGGAGGAGGAGGAGGATGAGACGCAGAGCGTCTGCGACGTCGGTGACGTCGGACGAGGCGTCCAGCGTGTCGAGCAGCAACGCTCCACGCGACTGCGGTGAGCAGCTGTACACCCTCGTCGATGGAGTGACGGGTGACGTCACGGGCGACATTAGCCTAGAGGCCATCCCGGCGATCGAGGAGCTCTTAGAGCTGGACGAGATCTCGATTGCCGAGTTTGGCGAGGCCTTAAAGGCGGGTGAACTCGCCGAAGTGGTCATATTTCGACCTGAAGAGGAGCTCAACTCTTCTTCACTTCTTGACGAGCAGTCCTCGAGGACACCAAGAAGGCGCTTAATGCGCGGAGCGGATCCTCAATCCTCAAAGATCCTTCTGATCACTTTTATCCTTTGGTAAGGAGTACCAGGACGTGGTGTCAACAGACCCACCGTCTGGCTTACCTCCGATCGAGTGTCCGTCACGAAGTTGACCTGGTTCCTGGAACCAAATACTGCGTAACTCGGCAGTGGCCCTTGCCAAAGGAACAATGTGACGTCATTGACGCGTTCTTCCGTGCGAAGCACGAGATGGGATTAGTGCGTGAGAGCAAGTCTCGGCACTCCACGCCGACGTTCTGTGTCAGAAAACCCAATGGCAAATGGCGCATTGTCCACGCTTTTAATAAGCTCAATGCCGCCACCATCCCGGCACAGACGCCAATTCCTAGGAAGGATGTTCTTCAGAACAACATGGTTGGATGCACCATGTACAGTGCCCTTGACCTCGTCGATGGTTACTACCAATTGCTCATGCGAGCCGGTGATATACCGCTAACGGCGGTCAGCACCCCGAGCGGAATGCTCTGGGAGTGGCTACTTATGCCCCAAGGGCTTTCGAACGCGCCAGCGACGTTCAATCGTCTCGTGGCGCAGCTCTTTCGGCCCCATCGGGCGTACGCACAAACGTACTTTGACGATATATTCGTCCATAGTCGTGCGGAGCACGGTAAGTCGGATGTGGAGAACCACATCGACCACTTGCGAGCAGTGCTCGAGTGCATGCGCAAGTACAAGTTGTACGCCAATGCGGATAAATGCCTATTCGGCGCCGAGGATGTTCCTTTCCTCGGCTGCTTCATTGGGAAGCACGGCCTTAGGGCTGATCCAGCCAAGGTCAAGGCCATCGTGGACTGGCCGGTTCCAAGAACCAGAAGGACTTGCGTAAGTGGCTTGGCCTGGCCAACTACTTGCACAAGTATAGCGAGAATTACGCTGACGTGGCGCGGCCACTCTCAATCTCCTTAAGAAGGATGTGGAGTGGCGTTGGGATGCCGAGCATCAAGAAGCCTTTGATAAAGTTAAGGAAAGCCTTCTGCAGGCGCCAATCTTGGCACTCCCGGACCCCGATCGTCCGTTCAGCGTCGTTTGTGACGCCTCCGATTTCGCAATCGGTAGTGCTTTACTGCAAGCGGACGCCGACGGGCATGAACGCGTGATCGCGTTTGAATCTCGCCAGCTTAAGGCTGCGGAGAAGAACTACCCAGTTCATGACAAAGAGCTACTTGCGATGAAGTATGCTCTAGTCAAATTCAGGGTCCACCTGCTCGGCTCCAAGCCGTTGTGATCTTCACCGATCATTGCGTCGCTACGCACTGCGACACAGTCGCCGCACCTCTCTCAGAGGATGGCCCGTTGACTCTCCTTCTTTGCGGAGTATAACTTCGAGGTGAAGTACAAGCCGGGACGGCAAAATGTCCTAGCCGATGCGCTTTCACGCCGTCCGGACTACGAGCTTGTTCATATCATCATGGTGACCTCGTCGGTTCTCGACCTCATTTGAGCAGCGTATGCTCGTGATGACGCTTGCGTAGCCTTGCTACATGCTCTTGGGAGCGAGGAGTTTAAAGACTCGGACATCAAACTGTCGGCGCGTTTGCGCGCGAGGCTGCATCGATACACTCTCGATGGCGGCCTGCTGTATTACAGCACGGGCCCAGAGGATCGCCCTCGTGTGGCCGTCCCTCATGACGAGGATCTCAAGTATTGCCTCCTCTATGAGGCTCACGACACACTGCTTAGCGGCCATCTTGGTCGTGAAAAGACCTATGCTTCCATAAGCAAGGAGTACTGGTGGCCGAAGCTTTATAAGTGGACCAGCACGTATGTGCGCGCGTGCGAGACGTGTCAACGGGTTAAACCCTCGCCGCATGCGGCGGCGCCCTCGCGAGCTTGCCTGTACCCACTGGGTGTTGGCAATCCATGAGCATGGACTTTGTGTTTGGTCTGCCGAAAGACTCGGCAGGCAACACGGGCATCGTGGTCTTTGTTGACCGTTAGAGCAAGATGGCTCACATAGCGGCGGTGCCGGATTCCATCGATGGAGAAGGAACAGTGGCGCTGTTTTTAGACCGTGTCTTTCGGCAGCATGGGCTGCCCACGTCTATCGTCTCGGATCGAGATCCCCGCTTCACTGGGAAGTTCTGGACGTCCGTCTTTAAGGTGCTCGGCACCAAGTTGGACATGTCCACGGCGGATCATCCGCAGACCGACGGTCAAACTGAGCGCGTCAACCGCGTTCTGGAGGACTTGGGCTTGGTGGGGAGAGATCGGCGATAGCCTTGCTGATGTCAGCCCTCGTGCTATCCGCACACAAGTCACAGACTTCTTGACGACGCGTCTTAATTCTTACGACATGTGCGTGACGCAATGGCTGATAGCCAAGATGTGCAAAAGGAATATGCAGATGCAAAGGGGCGAGGAATTTGGGCAAATTCGAGGTCGGAGACCGGGTTTATTGAGTGCCAAGAACCTACCTACACATGCAGTGTCAGCCGTCTTCAAGACGAAGTTGCGTCCGCGCTTCAGTGGACCATTCAAGGTCGTGGCCAAAAGGGCCTTGCGTACACACTCAATCTTCCAAAGAAGAGGCGAACACACCCCGTGTTTTACGTGGGCTTGCTTAAGCCGTATCAGGATACGGCGCGCATGAGCGCGGATGCGTTGGCGCCGAGGACTGCGTCTGGGACGACGCTGCGCCAAAGGCGGGTTGCCCCGGCGGGGAACGGGTGCCGACGGCCGCTGTAACTGCAGCAGCAAATTTAGCTGACCCCGTAGCTCAGCGAGCGCCAGCTCCAGAGCCCCCACGCGATCGTGGATCGACCACGGAGACTCGAACTAGTCCACCCGCTCATGAAGAGCCTGAAGGTCTTGATCATAGCGATCGAGGGACCCCACAGCTGTCGTTGAGCGTCCTGAAGGGCCCGCTGGCCGCGCTCGAGAGCATACACGTCCGATCGTGGCGCGTAGCGCGGGTCCACAGGACGGGAGCCACCCGGCTCATGGTCGTCCTCCTCCGGCGCTGCTCGATGAGCATGGCGAGCTCCACTATCACGTGGAGCGCCTCCTTGCGCGACGTCGTCGTCAGGGTCAAACCCAATATCTGGTGAAGTGGCGGGGTTACCCGCACTCACAAAACTCCTGGGAGTACGAGGTACCCCTTCGGCAAGATTGCCCTGACGTCGTGGACGCTTTCAATCCGGCGGATCAGAGGCGCCCGAAGGGCCAGAGGTCGCGTTAGCGACCATCCAGCGATTCTCACTAGTGTGGGAGGCGGAGAGGACAGAAGCCGAGCTCAGGCTCTGACCAGTGGCTGTGACAGCCGAACGTGCGCCCGCGATGGGTGCACGTGGTGCTGAAACAGCAGGAGCGAAGGAAGAGGCGCGCGGCGCGGGCCGATACGCTGTGGACAGTTGGCGCCTTGCGCGAAGCTTCGCATAGTCGAAGCGAAGTCGACGTTCATGACGAACATCTTCCTCACGGAAGCTCTTCAAAAGATTGTCGGCGGAAGGGAGTTTACGAGCCCCCTCCGCCCGCGACTCGTACTCGAGCACGGTTTCTCCTGGGGAGAGAACCACGGGATACGTCCGCATCTGTGGGACAGACCCGCCACCAGCCTGGGCACGCAGGCGCTCACGATACTCGTGAGGATTCGTCTCCTGGGGAGTCAGAAATCGCTCACGTAGAGCCTCTCGCTGAGCGAGCTGCTGTGTTGAAGCGGCCGGAGGCCCAATGACATAGCTACATAGTAACTGGGAAGCCGTTTGACGGGCGACCTCCGCGGCATCGCGAGGTTCAAAACCGTAGTCGCGCCGTGTCGAGGACACGAGTGGCCGAGCCACCGGACGCAGCGTCCGAGGCGCTCGGTTCTCAGCAGCCAGGCGCCGGCCCTGGGCCTCGTCCAAGTCATTTGTGATGACGCGGGAGTCCCTACGGACGTCCTCATCACGAGGAGGCAGGGGAGGCGCATCGCGCAGGGTTTGCCATCCACCGTAGGCCGCCGATCGTTCAGGGAACGGGTTCGGTGTGCGCAACGTGCGCTCGGTGGTCGAGGTTCGCGATGCCTGGGGCATGTGTCCCTCCGAGGGTGGCGTGCGATCGCCGTCTTGACGGTCGTCATACTCGTAGTCGAGCTCACCATCCTCCGCCTCAGAGGCGCTGTCGAGGGACCTCGAAGAGGCTTCGTGCGTAGTGCCCTCACTCGCAGGGAAGCGGCTCATAGCTGACACCCCGTGTCGACGAGCGAGCTGGATGAAATACTCGGAGACCGAGAGGGGTCAGAGGACGACGGTCCTGGGCGCTGTAGCGCGATGGGGTCTGTGGAATGCACAGCGCGGAATTGAGAATGGACTCGACCGAGTCGAAGTTCCAACGGAAGATGTGGCGTGACCAGTTCAGGTCAACCTCTCGGAGGTGAAGCTTTGTCGTTGATCCTCCGTATCCACGGTTTGATGGGGGAGGGTGTAACGGGGATACACGAAGGTTGCTTCGCGTGTGGTACACACCACGGGCAACCTCTAGCGGATAGCCATCCGACTGGTACCTGGTACCCATTGGCCGTACAGCCATTCATTTACCTTTCACTGGAGCTAACTATAGCTATAGTTAGACTCATACATTTACACCAGGTACGGGCTAGCCGCTTCAAGAACTCAATACAGTTCTTATTTTGCAAGTTAATTGGGTTGGCCTTTGTATAAGGGACACTGACTCTGCGAGTCCTAAGTTACGGGACTGTATTAGGTTCTTGTATAGAACCTGAGGCGGAACGCCTAGAACTGATACTCGGAGAGTCCTACGTCTTCCTCTGTGCCGTGCACACCTAAGCAGCCCCGCTGCAAAACATGTGTGTCTTCGTGTTCGAGCGTCTTCTCAACATCCACGGAGCTTCCTTTACGGTGATTGATGGCTTTATGCAGGGCATTGTCAGGCGCAGAAGTCAATACAAGTGCCGCAAGCGCTACAACAAAAACCAGGACATGACGCACGACTTTCACTAGGACGTCGCATTTTCATGATCACTGCGCGGGATCCAATAATCGTGCAACGGGGAACCACCGCTTTCTGAGCGAAGTGATAGCAATGTCGCGTGCGACCTAATAAAGTTTGCTATTCTTAAGTGCTTTCAAGTGTACGAAATCATATTGTAGTTTGGTTCGGTACAGCTGTATCTATTGCGAGGTCAATGCAGTTCAACATACCGGATACCAGCTTATTTGCCCTTTTCATAGACTTAACCAACATATAAATCTACTTGTGTAACTTGCATTTTAAGATCAGCAACAACCAAAACTCCTATGTATTGACGCTATTTATACAGTCTGGACCAGCTTGTGCGGCCGTAGTTGAGATGGATGATGTGGCCTTCAGCATAACCTGACGGTGATGTGAGTCGATTGGGTGATTTGCGTAAGCCGCCGCTGCTTGCTGAGGGGTTCATGGATCTGAAAAACGCGTGTTGTGCTGGTGTAGTTGTGCTGGGTGGTGGTGGAAAGCCCTTCGGCATTTGAGACGTCGTGGTTATTGAAATCGTGGGTGAATTTGGGCCCAACGCCCCGCATTATGGCAAGCGTATGAAGTCGCTGCTGCAGTTGGGTTATCAGGCACGTTGACGATCGGGAGGCGAAAGCAAGCGTAGTGCAAGAAGCACTCGGCAGTGGCCAGTGGGATCGGCAAGATGCTTTGCCAGTTAGCTTCGAGACGGCAAGCACGCCACCGTCGGCTGTCACACATGGCGTGGCTTCTCCAGGAACACACGGAGCTCTAGGTAGCATGGGCGATTGAGGATGGTGACCAGCATTGAAGTCGCGAGTGGCACTCAAGACAGCCGTAGCAGCCAACAAAATAATTGGCGAGATGCTTTGCCCGCTTGATTGCTGGGATCGGGCTTACCACCGTCGACTGTCAGGTGGCGCATGACTTCTGTGGATACACACGGCGCTCTGAGCAGCGGAGATATGGTATAGTGAGGGCAGCATTCTGCCGGCGAAATTATATATTGAAGCCGCTATTTACTAGCTGCAAATAGGCATTCCGGACACGAGAATGCTGCATGTGGAGCCGGTTTGATAAACTAAATCTGCGAAGTTGCCCTCTTGGAAGGGAGTCTGAATAGGTCAGCAACGGGGAAGGATTCGCATAGCGAGCTAATACAGAAGGCATATCCACGCGACGTTAAAACAGAATAATACAAGCAGCGGATACTACGTTCATTCACGTTCGGCTGGCTGAAGTAGTGTGGCTCAGAAAGGACTCAGTATTCGCCAGGAGGATCGCCGTGCGTTGCACGCTGGACACGGTGATTCAAACGTGCCACCAGCGTGTGGCTCGAGGAAAACGGGCGATACTCAGAACAATACGAGCACGGAAGATGGGTTGTGGTGGTAGCCATTGACTCAATGCCCTCGAGATCGAGGGCGTGAGTGCTCAAGAACGGCGCAGCGAGCATCAGAAGAAGCAGGGATATGTTTTGTCCTCTGGGTTTCAGATCGACCTTGGTACGGTTGACAATCAGACAGTGAAATACTTCTGCTGTATTGCACGGCACTCTGTGAGGTCTGCCAAAGGAATGCCGGGAAGACATTGAAGCCGGTCAAGGCCACGTGACACTCGTCAGAAATGATCTACGAGCTACAACAGTGGACTGTAATTCGATGGTGGCCTTGGCTTCGAAGTAGCCGATCTGTGAAAGGGTGGCGTGTCCAGGCTGCTGCCGCGCGATAGCAATGCAGGAAGGTTCTTCTGTTTGAACGTGTGGGGTTGAGACGGATGTGACAAAAGCCAGCCCACATACGTGCTTCGACGAGTAAGATGCGTCGCTTGTCTAAAAGTCGATACTTTGAAGCCTCGCTTTTGTATCCTCGTTCGGAGGTGTCGGGGTGCATCATTTAGCAATATGGCAAGGGCGTAGAAGAAGAGAGCGGTCAAGGTAGCTCGGAAGGCACTACGCAGCCTATCGAAACACATGTCCAGCTGCCCACCAGTGAGAATACAGCGACCAACGGAAGGAAAGTTGTCACTTGAAGAAATTGAGGTGCTTGAAGCTGCAGTACGCAGGAACGTTTAGCGAAACGAAGAAGCGGAATGCAGCAGCACAGAATTGGCATGGACAGTATAAGAAGGCCAAGCGAAACTCGGCATGCACCCAAACGCAAGAAGATCAGGCCGCAGGTGCGCAAGGTATAGTACACCCAAGAAGTAATATATCGAATTCATGGTTCTCTAACACATGCCACGATTTGTATGAGGCAGCCTTCTTTGGCGACATTGATGATCCACTAGTGAAGACATGTGGAAGCTGCGGAGAACTCACTAAATCAACTAGACTAGTTAATGTACCAGACGACCCATTCCAATCTCCACTTCAACATACTGATGGTGTGTGCGAAGTTGTTGCTGAGGCTATTACAGAACCGGATAGTCTGGGTTCCCGCTTTATCGGACTGTGTTGCAGATGCAATACCTCTCTTCTCAAGCGAAAAATACCAAAGTTTAGCCAAGCGAGCGGTTTTCGTATAGCCCCAGTGCCTCCAGAGCTGGAGCTGCTCAATCGCATGGAGTCCAGGTTGATAGGTCTTGGGATATCCTTTAACCTTTACAAGGACCAGCAAGAGTTTACCCGTGGCAACGTCATTAATTACTGGAATGATGTGGGCGAAGTTGCTCGATCGCTGCCTCGACCACTAATTAAATCTGGTGTTGTTCTACTGCGATCCAGAAACATCAAGGGAGAAGCTTTGTTTAGACTTCGACCTCACATGATACGAAAGGCCCTACAATGGCTCATTGAACATAACCCACACTATAAGTCTGTAATTATATTTGAAGAGAATTTAGCAGCTCTCGGAAATGTGGATCAAGATTCGAGTATTTCATGCATTCCAAAATCTGAAGAAGAGGAAAGCGAGCTGCACCCGGAGACAGACCCTTCCGCGATAACCAGTTGCTATCCTAATCATAACACACATGACCAGCCTAGCAGTATTTCTGTAGCATTGAGTAACGATAACAGCGTCAATGACGTTCCCAGATTAGGCGACAATAATGCCATGATTGAAATCGATGAGACATTCGAACTAGAGGCAGACTCCGCTAATGGTGAAATAGAAACTGACAAGATAGCAGAAGCGGGTAATAGCACTGCAGGACAGATATTGTATCCAGCAGCAGATTTACAGACCAAACGTGACCTATACTACAGAACTATTTTTCCAAAATTGTTATCCGACCCTTTTTCCAGACGGGCAAGGAGGATTAAATCCCCTGAAAGGAGTAGAAGAACGGAAACATAGCTGCAACTTAGCCGAATTTTGTGCGCATTTGATGAGGTGGCACGACCGTCGATTTGTAATCCACGGAAACGCTAAAAAATTATGCTTAAACTTAATCCAGAGACGCCAAATAGATGGACTAATTCGTAGAGTTAACTTGCCGTCTTCTCCGTGCTGTCGTAATACGAACGAAGGCATAACTGGGTCCTCAGAAGGCGTTGGGAGTGAAACAACCGCTGCACTACAACTCCTTGAGTCGCTTAAGCCATTTTCAGAGGGTTCGCGGCAGCGGGCTTTATTGGAGCAATGTACGCGATGATCTGATGAGTATGATAGGCAATCGAGTGTTGCCTTCTCGTTGGCCAACCTTTTTCTCACTCTGAGTGCGGCTGATACGATCTGACCGGATTGTTTTCGAACGTGCAACCCGTCCTTGACACTGGACGAGGTTCGAAAGTTGAGCAGTACAGAGCGTCGTCGGTATCTTAGAGAAAATCCGGATATAGCTGCACGGCATTTCAATAGGCATTTTAGTTGTTTTTTCAAGCGTGTTCTATGTGGAAAAGCTAAGCCACTTGGTGAGATCGTTGACTACTTTTGGCAGGTGGAGTTCCAGCACCGCAGATCACCTCGCATTCACGCGCTGTTGTTAACGAAGCCCCTAATGTCTTGGAGTTGTCAGAGAACGAGATAGGACGAACTAAGATGACAGCGTATGTGGACAAGGTGATTTCTGTTTTTGCACAAACATCAGAAGAGCTAGCGAGCTGTACCTGTGCGACGTGATGTAGGGAACAGAGCAAGGATATCGATATTTATCAGCAAGGCCTCCCAGCGCCACAACACTTAATTGAGAGTGTGATATCTCGCGGGTCGTGCACCGAGTTCAACAGCTTATTTGATTTTCAGATTATTCTTGTCGTAAACGAGGTGATAAATGTAGGTTTGAATACCCCAAAGAGGTTCGGCAACGAACCCAAATTTGAAGTGAGCACTGAGAATGATGGAGCTTAAACCGTTCAAATACACCTCCGACGAGAGGTTCCTACGATTAACACCTATTCACATGTCCTGCTATCCTCGTGGAGGGCGAATATGGACATCCAGTTGATCGAAAATGCGTATGGCGATGCTGAATACACTGCGGCATACGTTAGCAAAGCTGAGCCCGACACACTTCGGTTTAGAAAAGTCATCACGGGTGCCGTTAAGCGTTGGGACCCTAACCTACCGAATTATGCTATTTTGAAGCGTGTGGCTAACGCCACTTTGTCGATTCGCGAAATTAGTGCGCAGGAAGCATACTATATTATGCTCAGAGAGCTTGCTCTCTATGGAAAATCTAGACAGGTAACACGTGTTAAGGTGATGAGCAGGGGCTCCTAGTAATAGGGCATATATTAATATTTTCTTTACTTTTATTAGTAGTAACTACTATAATATTGATATTGATACATTTAAACAGAGTATTATTGATTATATCAATATCAATGATGCGGTGCCTACCATATATTATTATCTATTAATAATTCACTACTATTTTAGCATTCGAGTCGTCGACGTCTAGAATGTAAAACGCGGTCTGTTGCAGTTGCTAATACACCACACGCAGAAGGACGTATTATCTTAAACGCATGCTATTCGTGTGGCGATATCTTATGACATGTATGGCGCTTTCGCACCGGCCAACAGGAATGGACCTCTGCCCTCCATTACTCTCTCTCCTCGGATTCGACAGCTTAGCTATGCAAGTTACAATTAAGTAGTATATTAATGTTGATACATGACTACACCATTTAGCTATCAAACCCGAGCGTGTGTGATCAAAGCGGACACAAATTTTTGAAGTGTGGATACAAACACTGTCTAATTGCAATCAAAGTTGAAATTACTGCAATCAAACACAAATGAATGGCGCGAAAGCTTGTTAGCCGCTCATTCGCGCGAAATCGAAAGCACGCAGGGCTCGCGCATCTACTATTCGACATTCTCTAGCGACGAACATACATAGCTTCGACACGACAGTCGCTGCAAATCCAACACACCCCTCATGAGCGGCAACAAGATCAAGGCGCTTCTAGCTCTGCGTATCGACGAGATGGTCCTGCTAGGCGACCATGATACGCTCGGAGAATCGTATGTAGCTGCTAGAGTGAGCCGCGTGTGCGTCGATTCATCATCGACCCTTTTTGGTGACAAGAACGGCAACGAATGCCTAACTCAGCCAACCGGGGTGAAAGCATGTAGTATGGCAAAGCGAGGTGTTCAACTTTGACTGCAATAAATTCAACTTTGGTTGCACGTTGCTATCTGAGCCCGTCTGGGTTCGGTTTCTGTTTAACTTTATCGCACATGCTCGGGTTTGATAGCTAAATGGTGTAGTGTCGTTTTTGGTAGGTTCCCAGTCCGTGCGTCAAGACTTAACGACGTCCTAGTATCATTGCGCCAGTGATCGGAAAAAATAATTATAATATAATAATTTTGGTATTCTATTGACGGAATAACGGATTATTGATAAGCCGGGCAACCCGTAAAATATGCAATTGGCCCCGTAATAAGTATTTTTACTTTTTACCTTTCGTATAACTAGAATGAATGGTTCCGGAGTGCGTTGGCAGCTCAGCTCGGTACGGTGTGCGTCTCTCGATCATGCAATCATTTTGATTTTCGATTTCAACATCCAAGTACCATATCCAGCTCGCGTCAGATCTCGCAGTTCGCAGTTCGTAAGAACTGTCGTTTGGACCCTACGGCCGTGGATCATCCCGCAACTTAACAGTAATCATCCAGGGATGTTCGTTATCCGGCAACACAAACAACATGTTTTAGTCCGCCAATATTTACAAACTGATATGTATTCTATTTAAAAAGGACCTGCAAGATGCCCAAACCGTCAACCCATACGATGCAAACTCACTCGTTATCACACTCTCGTTGTTTGAAGTCAGCATGACCAACCCCCAGCTACCTAAAGAATGTAGTATCATTATTTTCAAGCCTACAAAGATGAACCTTTATGGCAACTGTTGCCAAGTCCAAACCAAGCTCGCCGATATAACCGTCCTATCCGATGGGGAAATGGATACCACCACTACCACATCCGATTAAGACGATTAGCCACGAAACGCAAACACTATGATCTAAGAGAATGACAACCGCGACACCAAAACATGCAGAGCCCACTATGAGCAAGACAAAGAGAGCAAATAGCAACCAGTTCTAAATCAAACGAAAAGAAGCTCTCTATCGTTGCTAAGCTTGGCTTATTTTAATAGGATCCACTTCAAATCAGCTACACATGCTGTAATCCCTAGCCTTGTAACACCCGCTAATATGATATAAAATGTCGGTCCCGGTGACCAACTAGCACTTGTAGTATACAAAGCTAAATAATTATCACTAAATTCCCTCCGACGTAATATAGAATAGAGAAGACAAATATTCCACCAAAAGTGCGATTTACTATGGCACTCATGTTGTCCTATCCGTCCCATGACAAAGATATATAAGTCCAGGTAGCTAGGTTGAGTTTTCCATGGATGTTGTATGTGGTGCTTTGCAGCTTTCTGAGCATATTCGAGATGTGTTTTGGCATAGTGGATGAATGAATGACTGCTGGCTTTGGAGTTGCAAATAGATGTGATACCACTAAATCGGTACACCATGATATAGACATACCCTGAAATTGAAATAATTTTTGTTCCCGACGCTATGACAATTGAGGGTTCATCTGTATTGCTTGCAAATTCGACAATGCTCACTTTTTGGGCAATCGACACAACAATAAAAAAGATTGTGACCGAACTGCGAACCCCGCGGGCACAAGCCCGCAAATCAATATTTCGTCGCTGCAGCGTGGTTGGGTCATTTCCACACCACTGCACCGTTCCAAACCCTTACAATATTTGTAAATAACTGCAATACTTATTACGGGAGGCACGCATATTGCAATGCTGTATTATGTTTTTCAGAATGTCCAAAACAGTTTTTTTTACTTTATTTTATTGTCTAAACACTGCATTGCGCTTACCACGGTTTATAGTCTGTTAATAAAGCCGCCAACATAGTTCACGATGGCTTACGGGTTTGACCAATCAAAACTATGCTACAACTGCGTGTGCAGCTCTTGTCATTGGAGCTATTTAACCCCTGTTTCCCAACGCCGTAAGATACGACATTCCTAAAATCGAATGTCGTAGGTTACGACATTGGTGAGGCCTATATAGAGTTTGGCTCGGGTTTGGATTTGCAATAATTTAATCAAGTGATTCGGTGGGCATTGAATCACAGAGGCTTTGAGAAAAACAAAGTGAGCGAACGTAGTGAGGGCGAAAAAGTTGGGTTAGAGGAGGCCGGCAGGCAGTGCAGAGGCCACTCATTTCAGAACTTGCCCGATGACACGCACCCGCTCCGCGAAGAACGCCTACACCGCCGCTGCCGCCCATGACGTCGACTTCCCGCACTTCTGTCGGCAGTTGCGGGCGGCTAGGTGGACGACCAAGCCGCCAAGGGGCCTCGCGACCGACTGGCGCTAAGTCACGCCTGATGGCGGTGGCGTGTTCGTCGGCGAGCGAGCGCTGATACAGCGCGCCTGTCGGACAGGGCTGCTGGACGCTCTCCCGGCGGACACAACAACGGTCACGACGACAACCACAGCACCTGCTGACACGACCACGGCGCCTTCTACCACGGCCACTACGGACTCGGTGGCTGCCTCAACGGACTCGGCGGTAACCTTAGCGGGCACGGCGGACTCGGTGACGGCCACTGCGGTCACGGCGGCGGGGTCGATGGACTCGGCGGCGGCCACGGCGGACTCGGCTGCGGCTACAGCGGACTTGGCGGCGGCCACGGCGTACTCGGCTGCGGTTACAGCGGCGGGATCGATAGACTCGGCGGCGGCCACGGCGGCTGCTAGCTCGGCTACAGCGGACTCGGCGGTGGCCACGACCAACTCCGCCTCCAGAACTACTCGCTGCAGCTGTCTACGAATTTCATGAAATATTGCAAGAGTTTATTCTTGGGCTTCGTGGACCTAGCGCTGGTAAACGCCTACATCTCGCACAACGAGGCCGCCAGGTTGGCCGGAACGACGCCGATGACACGTGCGGCCTGGTCCACGGTCCTGCTGAACCAGCTGCTGCAGCTCAAGGCCGAGGACTTCGCCGGAGTCGTCCCAACGCTTTAGAACTCGGTGCAGAAGCGCAAGCGCAGCGTCGTCCGCCTCACCCACGTCCTCGAGCAGATCGAAGACTGGTCCGTCATCTCCAAGAACGCCACTATCGCTATCTCGACGCGGAATTTAATCGTTTTTGCATGGGAGTGAAATCTCTGCTGACTCGCGAGGCTGGTGTCTTAAAGAACCTCCGTTTCTTGAACGTGATACATGACGTGTGGACAAACACGGCAAAAGACACCATTATTGGGGCGTCGATTGCATCCATTGATAGCTCGTGGAACTTTCGCTATATAGCTGCAATGGCTGTAGTTAAAAATGATGGACACAGTGCTGCAGACGTTGCTGATATGGTGGACACAACGTTTCGATCTCGCTATCAGATGCTTTTAACCCTGTACGTCCGCTTTGTCATGTCTGACACGACGCCCAGTGCTCGAAATGTAGCGAACTACTTTGATGACGCTACACAAGAGAACTGCAATATGCACATTATTGCATCGGGGTACGCAATTGGATTGAAGGAGAACACGACCACCTGGAATGAAGAACAGCGCTGCTATGATGGAATCGTCCGTGTTATCACTGAGGGTGGTGCTCTTTCAGAAGGAAAAACATTAATCAGGAAGCTAAGCAACTTAAATAACTACTTCAGCACAGCGGAGAGGCGAGATGCGTTGAAAAAACTGCAAGACGCGCATGACCTTCCAGTACTTGGAGTGTGTATTTGGATATTGATGTTCGCGTGGCATCCGCGACGACACTAATGAGGCGCTCCGTGTTAAATTTCACAGCGTTTTCGAATTATTTCGAGAAGCGCTACAATAGCGTATTTAGCTGTATGTCCGAAGAAGATTGGGCACTGGTGGAGGAAATGGAGGCTGTCACACACATGCTGTCCAATCTAGCTCTAGCGGAGACAGAGAGAGAATATGATGTCGTCCTACATGGTTGTGCTACACAGATTAGCTGAAAACGAACTGGCGACTGCCATGTATGAAGTTATCAGCGTTCATCACCGCCGGCCAAAGACACAACAGAATCGAAGCAGACGCGCATCCCTAAGGCACGCGATACATTTAGTGGTGCGGGAAGCGATGCATTAGACGGTGCGTAGCTCAAGTGAAGATGGGATTTCCAACTGCGACGGACGAAACAGCAGGGATTCTCGTGCTTGACCCAGGACAAAGTTGGCTGTCAGCGACGATTGCAATCTGACGATGGGCCAACCCGATTTCGAGCACTCGACTGCTGTGGCTTTGCTGATGGCTGATCGCAAGTGCTATGAAGCGTTGAAGGACGGGAATGCAAAGTCCCAGTCGGATGAGTAATTATTGTCAGCCAGAGCTCCAAATGCTTCTATACAGATAGCAGCCTATCGCAACCACCCCATCGAGTCCAAAGGTTGTACGGTTTGAAGGTTCCGTCGAGAGCGCAGTCCGCTCATAATAGTGCTGATCTGTTCAACGATGCCGACGAGTTGATGAAAATATGGTTCCGCCTTGACGTAGAATGGATTGACGTCGAAGCTCAGCAAGAGGGAATTGACCAAATGAAGGAAGATGACGCTGCGGAGGCGCGTGCATCACTTACGAAGAACACGATACTGACATATGACGTCGCTGACAAGGTTTGGGACCTCTTGGGCCTTTATCGCAACGTAGACATTTTCCAATGGTGCCGCGAAGTTGGCTCTTTCCAGTTTCCATCGATTGCTGCGATGGCACGAATATACTTGGGTAAAGTTTCGTCGTCCGCCTTTCAAGAACGTGTCTTTTCTTCGGGTTGAATAGTAATGGGCCCGTTGCGTACTCGGACAGAAGCCGAGCGAGCAGAAAAACAGCTTTTGCTAAAGCACAACAGAAAGGAAATACGGCTTCTGAAAGCCGTGACACATAGCGAGGATAAGTAAGAGATGGGTATACTCATACAATCTCTAAACGAGATAGTGTGATCACACGTATAGTCGAGTTAATAAACAGCATCTATCAATACGTGCCGATGGAATATCTTCCTTTATGCATAATTGATAACCAGTCTACAGCGCTTGGCATGTGCGTAACAACAAACGGTCGGTTTGCTCACCGGAACTTTTTTAAAAAATCGTGATTATTAGATCATGCTGAGGGTGGCATTAAAATCAAAGTAGTGAATGACGATGATTATGCCTGATAAACGATTGGAGTACTGAACGACGTTAATGCGGTTATTGGCCGCAGCATCATCGATTACGACGATCGAGTCGATCGCTTTAGATCTTCCATGGGAACTTGGTTGCCCTACGGGTGCGATTTGTAACTATTCACCGCACCGCATACGCATCTTCTCTTTAGATCATGCATGCCATCATTAGAAGCAATTGGTGAAGGTATTAAAAATTTCCAGAAATCCTTTGGGCGCTCTCCATCATAACTGGGTTCGAGCAACAATGGACAATCAAGGCGTCGGTTCTCTTCTGTTCATAGTCAGGCCTTTGATCGTGACCGCAGGACGAGGTTCTACCTCTGCTGCACTAAGATCTCACCAGGTCTACAAATACTTGCATCCATCAGGTGAGGTCTCGGTAAGTATCACCGCAGTCCATGTCCCGCACTCAATATTCTAGGCTCGCGGTGGACGAAAGTGCTTTTGGTATTCTATTACTGAAATAGTACTGATATATTATTACTATTAATATGGGTCACATACAAAAGCACTGACATTTATCACAGTATTACTTCAATGTCCTCTATCACTGTGACTACTACAGATATACCTTATTTGCTGGCTGCTATGAACCCCTGGTGATGAGGCACAATTTGAGATATTATCGAGTGGAACCATCTGATTTACTGCACGCTGAGACGGGTAGACGTCCTTGCGAATCAATTAAAATTGTAGAATGTTGAAAAAGCTTATATGGCTCGCCCGCAAAAGCCACTTTTGCAGATATGACACTTGCTACATTTGTCGAGAAGTATGAGTTGAAGGATAGCATATCCGATACAAAATATCAACAGATTACTGGAAGCGAGGTGATGATGAAGGTTTCATACAGCTTCGTAGCAAGGCACATGTAGTTCGCAGCACACCATGGGTTGCAAATGATTCAACCAACCCCAATTTTGGCTTCTCTGAAAATTTTCTCCATAAGCCATGGCGATCGTTAGAGGTGCTTACAGGGACAGACGAGGAGTGCGTAGCGATGTTCGAGCAAGAGCAACATAGTGTGCTTGAAAATGAACTTTGACAAGAAACAAGTTTGAAACTTACACTGCAACGAGGGTTTGATGCTCTTAAGAAATCAAATGCTTCTCAAGTTTGTACAACTCTACCTCTTTCTGATTATTTATTTTTCGATGCAGAACTAGAAAACGACGTCCAGCTAGTTCTTGGTGATGCTGATACATCGAAAAAATCTTCTAGCGGTCCTGAATCTGAAGCCACTCCAGCCCAATGGGCTGGAAAGCGCTTATATATAAGTGAAGACGTAATTAAGGCGAAGGCATTCATCAAAAACGCATGTGAAGCCATGGCTACAGCTCCAACGAGACGTTCAGCAAAGTCGCAGTCACTGGAACAGTTCCGAACGCCAGCTTAGTAGCTATCAATACCCTATTTTTACTGAAATTAATGACATAGAGGCTGAGATAATGGATGAGTCGCAGTGGGTTCCGTTGCATTCTCCATGGATCAATCGCGTGCTCGATTTCGAGCCTCCATAGAAAACTCTGTTTGTAAACTGATGCATACGATAAGCGGTAAAAGCTGGCTTATTAAGCATATAGTTAAGGACCTGCACAATGTGTTCTGTGAGAACTCCGCCAGCCGAAGAACGGCAAAACGAGTGTTGCTACTAGCCCATCAAGGCACAGCGGTGGTTAATATTAAGGGAAACAATTTGCTTGGCATTGGAACTTACGTCATTTTCACGGAATGCGTATTCGAATCCGTATACTACTCTAACTACTCAGAAAGGAGGTGCCACAAAACTTAAGAGACTTCAAGATCAATACCATGATGTCCATCTAGTCTTATTGATGAGTTTAGTGTTATATCATGTGGTATGTTGTTCTGGATAGACCAACGAATGCGCGAAATATGGCCTCGCTGCAGTCATATGCCATTCATTTGGTGGAAGGGACGTAATTTTTACAGGCGATTAAGCGGAGCTAGATCCAGTAATACCCTACACGTTGTCAACGCCGATCTCGAAAATCAATAATCCTACTCAGCGACTAGGTCGTGACATATGGGAAAACATATCGATTGTGTGCACACTAACAAGTCAAAATCGAGGCAAGGCTCACCCGGAGTGGTTTGTTGCCTTGCGCCGACTTCGCTGCAAAAGTCATACGCAAGAAGATGTCGACCTGTTCAATTCTAGATATTACACAGAAAGCCAAATGTCACATTGGGCTTTAGAAGCGAAGCATATTGCGTACTTGAATGCGGAAGTTGCAGCAGCAAACAATGACAGCCTGGAACGTGGATCTAACCGTGTAGTTCACATACGTTCAAAGCACGCGGTTAGGCTCAAGAGACTGTCCCAGCAGCGAAACGTGGCTTCGAGTACGATTAAAGCGCTATTGGACGATGCTGAGGCAGCTAACAAAAATCGAAATAAAGTCGTAGCAAGACATATAAATATCACTGTAGGTGCTCCGGTAAGTTTGACATTCAACATGGAGCAGACCGCAGGGCTTTGCAATGGAGCGAATGGGGTAGTTTATGATTTGATGTTCTCGAAAGATATGGATTCACCCATAATACTTGTACAGATCTCTGACATGTATGCGGGGTCCTCGTTTTACCGGACGTCGCTAATATAGTTCGCATCGTTCCCCGAAAAGTGAGTTGGGGAAAGCGAACAAGTTGTCTTACCGTATTTCGAGAAGGTATTCCACTGCGCCTCGCATATGCCATCATAGTACACAAGGTTCAGGGGCTTACGTGCACCAAAGTCGTTATCCATTCGATGTCGATTCCAGAACATTTTTGCGTACCTTGCTCTCTCACGGGTTCGATCGCGAGAGGATCTAATACTAACAGCACCATTAACACTAGATCAGTTGCAGACTTCAGCTGATAAACGTGCCTGTTTTACAAGTGAGGAGAGCAGAATTAGTCAGAAAGTAAATGCTACCAAAGCTGAAGCAGAAGTTTTGCTTTCATCCATGAAACTAGCTGCTTTGCAGCACAACCGATCAATCGTGCCGCGATGAACTCTTTTATTGTTGTTCCCGCGATTGCAACTCCCTTCGTAATGTGATAGGAATGAGATGCGTGTGCTGTGGAGCACTCCTTGGCGGCTGTCCCTGCCCTTCGGAAAATCACTCTTCAATTAGCCTAGCTACACCTCAACCAATCCACGACATTTTAGAAGTACAAGAAGTATGAGCGAGCCCTGTTTCAATACCGGCTACCGCTGTATCACCTCGACAATGGTGTCGGAATACCCGCCAACCTGCTGTGCGTACTGCGACGCCAGAGAGACCACATCGGCGCCACGTGAAGACGGCATCCACACCTCCAACTGCTAGCCAAAGGAGCATGAGCGCACGCCAACCTGCAGCGTTACCCCGTCAAGGGTGCCGCAATACACCCCAATGTGGTGTAAGTCCGGACGCTGGTACGCCAGAACGACGGCTTCGGCACATGAAGGCTTCTCCACGCCTTGCCAGCGGAGTAGGAGTAAACACCAACCTGGTGCAAGTCCGGTTACAGCAAAGATGAAACGACCACACGAGACGAGGTCAACTGAGCAAGATCAGCTACATCCTTCGGGGAAACGACTCGAACTATCCAGCATTCCGGAAGCTTTAAGTAGGGTTGAAGACTCTAAAAAACGCAAACACGAGTTCATTGCCCGACGGGAGCGTGAATGGAGAGTCCCGACGCGAGAGAGCGCGGAGGATGAATGCCGCTCTTGATGCTGAAAAGCAGCGAGCACGCCTTTTTACGAAGTACCGGAGAGGTTCTACGTGGAGAAGCTTATACAAATTCGGCGAGACGTCAGCTTTCAACTGATGTGTGAAGGCATAGCTTCCCGTGACATAGCAGCAGGTAGAATACCAGAGATAATCCCGAGAGACGACCTTGAGTGGCAAGCAGGTATTCGATCACTACGCAACCACCTTATCCTCCTAAGCTTGACAACTATCCGATACTTCAGCGCTTTGAACTTGCGCGCATGAGCTGTCTGACGCACACGAAGCGCGAGCACCTTACGCCTTATAAGCATTCGTAACGAATCAATTCATGTGTATGCTGCTTCCACAAATCGAAGGTAAAACGTACGGTGGCGTAGCTTTGCTGCTTTCGTCGCTCGCGCGTGTGCCGCTCGTGCATGGACCTTCGCATAATCCGCACTCGAACGGGTTGCTTCGTGTTCCCGTTGATCGTCCTTGGTTTTCTCATCTGCGGCATCCGCCGCAAAACACTGGTTCGTAAAACCGTGCACCGCGTCATCGAAGGTAGACGACACGTGCATGATGCTGCTGGTCAGATTAAATTGACCGCCGCCACCAAGCTCGGAATCTATACCAAACGGTCGGAGGATTGGATTTGGTCTAGCAAAGACAATCGAGTAAATACACAGTAGAAGACAACCATTCATCGCACACATCATCCTCTCACGCCATACCTGCTAGGATTTCACTCTCTACTGTCTCCGCGTGGCGTGCTGTGTCGCACAAACAGTCGTATGAGTACATGCGTAGATAAGTGCATTCCTCTAGTCCCTCTCCGGGCAGTGCCACAATCCCGTACCCTTCACGTGATGGTGCTTGCTTCCTATCTCTGTCGTTGTCTTGAACTTCGCCATGACTACCGGGTGTTCTTTGAAGTCGGGGACGGCGGCCGAAACTCTGTGGTACACACAGTTTTAGGTGTCGTCCCCTTATAAGTAACGTGGAGCGCCAGCGAACGGGATGCTCCGCTAGTACTTCCTCTGGCTGATAATGATGGCAAATATGCTATATGCCGTTTGATAGATTATACTTTGTTTACGTTAAATTGGCTGGTATCTCGCGACATTGTTTTACTGGGCTGGAACCTGCACCAGTTCAGGATTACTTTTGTCTGTCTATCGGCTTCCTCTGCACTTAGGTATATTTGTTCCATAATCTTGCCCTGCCAGTCACTACCGCAATACCATTTGCACTTGGGCCCGAGCCCGATACTAAATTCTGCTAGCAGTAGCTAAAAAGCCTGGCAACTCGAGGTTGCAAACCATGACTCAATTTGTCAGCTGTGCTGCGTGAAACTATGTCCTCAATGGTTGTATGACGTTGGTCATCCATGACATTTGCTGTGACGCTTTTAGAGGGACGTTAGGGTGCTTCATGTGACCATGGCGGGTGATTTTAAATTGGGGCAGTACAAAATGATTTTTCATCTGTCGTTAGTTTCGATCTACGACTCGGATAGCGACAAATTTAATACTCGCCAAGAGCTGATAAAACAGACTGTCTTTTTATCCAATCAGATCTATAGTTGAGGTGGTATTGACAGAGCAGTGCAAAAACGGCTTCAAACTTGCGATCATTTTCAACCAGAGGAAGAATAGGATAGAAATAGTGCAACCGTTGGAGATGCTCTAACACTATGCCGCTATTGTCAGCGTATCGCGCTATAAGAGGAAATCGCCAATGATCTCACTCGGGTCAAATATTACATAAGGGAAACGATCAATTAGGGGCCGGTTTGATAGCAGTGTGTTCCGGACGGCGCTGCTGGGAATCTGGTGGGCGAGGGAGACAAATTTTGACAGGTCCTGAAAGCCCGCTTTTGGGCTTTCTAGGAAGCTTGAGTTTCATCCCGGACCAATGATATTGTGCTCCTAGGCCGCGACCAAACAAATTACTTGAAATGGACCAAAATCAATTAGAGGCCGGAATTTGACTTGCACTCAGTATGATATGTAGTTCACCGCCGAATGGGGTAGGTCTATCATCATATAACATATCTGGGTGTTTGAAACATATAGGATAGGTTATTAATTTCTCGAGGATGTAGCCACTTTTAAAAAGCCTGCCATTCAATCCACAACGCGGACGCCCACAGCGCACAGGACGACGCGCCGCGGACCGACGGCTCTCCTGGGGTCGCAAGGCCGACTTCGCCGCCCAGCGCGGGCTGTACAGATGCCCAAGTGATGTGGCTCGAGTCTCCTGTCATCCACTGCCTCAAGGTCCCCTCCTGTGAATTTCTAGAGCCCGGCAGGGCGGGGGCCACGCTGCCGGATTGGGTAGCGCTGGCAATAGCGTGCAAATATGACGACGAAGACCCAGTTGCTGCTTCTATAGTTTCGGTAAGTGTTGTATTCATTCGATGACAATGTTTGTCTACTAACGAACTGCTTTACTTGCTATATGGGCTAAACTAGCGCAGATTCGATAATCTTAGTTAAGCTACTGGAAGTTGGCGGGGTCGGCTTTGTCGGTTTGGGCTTCCTAGCAGGCCGGGTCGTACCGGCAGCCTGGATTTGTTGAAGCACCTCGTGTGACAGAAGCCGTCCGCCAACAGAGACCCGTTTCCGCTTCTGGGAAACCTTCTTCCCCGGTGCGGCCGGCAACGTCAGAATCTCATTCTCCACAATAGTTTTAATCTGAAGCCATGTCGCTAGCTGCACATGTCGTGGGGCTCCATTGCGCGAGAAGGTATCTAGTCGTGCACTCATTTTTACTAACGAAAGCGAAAACAAGCCGCAAGCCTTGAAACCTCTCGATACGTTGCGACTCACCTTGGAGCCTCTCCACGCCATGCATGACACCTGGATCGCGTCGTCTTTACTGATATTGAAGTAGCCATTGTCATCTTCTTCCACGAGCTCACTGATCAGGTTGTGAATCTTGTTCTTAAGCGTAGCGAAAACAGCTACATCGAGAGGTTGGAGAAGATGAGTTGCATTTGGGGGAAGGAAAACCAGCATCACCTTCAAATCGGCAGCAATGTCGACCACGGTAGTTGAGTAGTGAGAACTGCATCCATCGAGAATCAGCAATAGCGGGCGTGGGATGGAACTGGGCACCGAGATCGCAAAAAACTTCAGCCATTCTTCGAAAAGTTCCGTATTCATGAACCCTGACGGAGATGTCGACACAGCCGCTCCGGGCACCCCACAGTTCTCGAGCAGCCGTGACGACACGGTTTTGCCCGGTAGTATGAAAGCAGGTGGTACCACAAAGCCACCAGCATTTCCACACGCAATGAGGGTAAGATGGAAGTTAGCTGTAGGCTCAGTATTCCACACATTGCTCGAACCGCGGACTGCAATCACTTTTCTGCTCTTGAGCTGTTTCTGAAAGGCCGTTTCATCCATATTAAACACTCGAGTGCTGTCTAATTTCAGCTCAATGACGAGCTTGGCTAACGTGTTAAAAAGAGTCATGAGATCAGCAGGGACAATACAGTTACGCTTTAGAGAAAGCGGCTGGGCCGTCCGTCCTGTAAGAGTAGGATAGCGCTCCTTAAAGCGCTGGTACCACCCCCTCCAACACTTTTGCCACAACCTAGCAACGCCACCTCCTGTGCTTTCGCAATAATGTCAGAGCGCCCGACAGGACGGCCAACGAGCTGCCGTCCGACGACCCACTCGTAGAGATGTTGCTCCGCCTCTTGAGGAAAGAACGGCTTCGGTCCTCTCCGCGCAGCGGCCAACGACCTTCCCCTTTTGCTGTTTTCATCCACTTCCGGATTGTTCGCTCGTGTACTCCGGAAGCCTCGGAGACCGCAACAACAGTCTTGCCTGCCTGAACTTTGGCGACGATTGCTTGTTTCTCATCCACAGTGTATTTTTACCATTGCGCGCGTTTTGAAAGTGAGCACCGCTCAAAATCGCCGTCCAGCACTTTGACTCCCGCCACAGCCAACCTTTTTCCCGCCAAATACGGGTTCATCAAATTCTATAGTTTTCGTACTTAAACACGTTTCTACGAATTAGAGGCAGGAAAGCAAAATTATGTGTATTCATTGGTCTAAATCACCTCGGCCCTTAATTGATTAACCGGCCCGAAATTGATCGTTTCCCTAGATTTTGCTTCTTCACTTTTCACCTTGGCTACCATTTTTTATTTTTATTTGTTTTGCTGTATCTTCTTATTTTTTGTCCATTCCAACCTTTGAACTGCGTTTTCCCCGGGTCCCACATCCTGGATCCCCAATAAGCCGTATACATGTACAGGACTCTGAATTTCAAAAGGACTCTGAATTACAAACTCAGAGAAGTTATCCCCCTTCGCGAACCCTGAATACGTGTATGATGCTCCGCTCGGTTTGTGATCTTGAGCTTTCAAGAAAAACTGGCGAGACATCTGCTCAAAGGCCATGGAGTTAAGTTAACTCCATGGCCCTTTAACCGTTAACTGTTAACGGTTAAGTTTGGCGATGGCAAAAATAGCGCCATGCCTTGCCCCAAGCTTGGAGAGGCGTCGGTCAGTTCGACGGACAACATCGCAGTGGCTCGCCCTTCATTCTGAGCACGATGGAGGCTTCAGGCGCACCAGGAGTGGCGGTCTCCGGGCTCATGCAGCAACTGAAAAGCGGAGAAATCTCCAAGATGCAGTTGTTCCAGCAGCTCGCCAAGCTTCAGAGCGTGTCAGCTGCCGCGACGTCGATTGCTGTACCTCCAACAGCTTCATCTACCCCGACCAACACGGTGCCCTCCTTGCTGGCGAGCATTGGCCTTAAAGCTACTCCGTCGATTCCAGGGGAAGGAATGGTACCGACCGCTTCTCCTGTTTTCCTGTTCAAAGGAAGCTCCACCTCGAACTTTTATCTGCAGGCACAAGTCACTCCAGAGTCGCTCAACCGCCTCCAGAGCCTGCCCAGTTCTCTTTGGCGCACCTGTGGCACCGATGCCCTTCCCAACTCATACAATAGGGTCTACCTCCGACTTCTTCACGCCAGCCGCAGAGTATCCTAAACCAAGCGCAACGATCGTGGAGAACGATGCGGATTTCCTCGCCACTGGAGTATCACACGAGAAAGCCAAACGATTTAGTGTGCAGGAGTGGATGGCAAATAAGACGCGGGCTTCCGCGTCGAGTCAGGTAAGCAACGCACTGCGACTCCACTACCAACAGCAGTCCCAAGTACAAGCGACAGAGTACTCAGCATCAGACCCATTACTCGAAGCGCCATTCAATCGACAAGAGGACAACCTGCACGATCCGTTTGGACTCGGTACTTATGAGAATAGGAAAGCGTGGCAGCCAATGCACTCAGGCAGATCAATGTCTGAATTTGGAGGTGCTCGTGCAAACATGCCGAAAGATGCTACAGACACCACACGACATAGCTACGAGTACGCACCTCCGCCCAATGCCTCAGAGCCATCGCAGTTTATTGATGGGGCCTTTGGCTTAAGACATGACGAAGACAGCGGAGAGCAGCAATACCTCGATTTCACGGAGCAATTCCGCGACGAACTTGAAGACAATCATCCTTCAAGCTCAAGCAATAACGGGGGCAAAGTTGGCGTGACTTCGGGCAGGAGCAACAATAACACGGACGGTCAGTTTCACGCTCGGGTAACTCGTTGGAAATCGCAGAAGGATGCGATTCGAGAGCAGATGAAGCAACAGTTATTGCAATTGGAGCTTGATGAGTGCACGTTTGCACCTAAGATCAACCCAAAGTCTACAAAAGTTATCGCGAAGCTGCGTGGCCGACAACCCGCTGCAACGAACCAGAGTTTAAGCACACCCCAAGCCGTCTCCGAGCGCTTGTACCAGGAAGCGGATAACTACAGAATCCGAGAGGAGCTGGCGACAAAATTGAAGGCTGACGAGGAGGCAGAGATCGAGCGACAATGTACGTTCAAGCCAAAGATTAACCAGGGCGATAAAGTGAAGGCGAAGTACATGAAGTCCAAGACAACTTCATCATCGTCGCTGACAGCTGCGTCTCGTGAAGCTGCGGCGAAGGAGCTGGCGGAGTGCACGTTCTACCCCAAAGTGAACGGGATTAAAGCGGAAATGGTATCAGCGCAACTCTACCTGCAACAGGATATTTATGAACGTCTGAGCAAGCCGTGCTGTGGTGGTGCGGAGGATGAGAATTCACCAGCTAGAGGATGTAGTGGCAGAAGGAGAAGCTTGTCGTTGTTTGGGGATGATGAAGATAGGGAAACCCTTGATGTGAGTTCGCCCCAATCGGCCCGCAGTCAAGACGATATTTCAGTACGGCCGGGTGGTAGAAGTCGGCGTCAGTTAGCGTCAGGAGCACGAGACGAACAAGGACCGCGATCAGTTGGAGCAGAGCAAACTCGGGAGGGCAAGGAAGAGCGTGCTCGACAGTTCAAAAACTTCCTTGAACGACAGACGTTCCACGAGCAGGCGCGTCACAAGCGGATTGAGCTGACCAAACAACAATTGACACCTGGCTACAAGCCCACCATCAACAAGAAATCGCTCGCCATGATGGAGAACGGGCGCAAGGGTGACTTCCTTGAGCGCATTTCCACATACGCACTGCGGAAAGAGCACGACAACATCAAGAAGAAGACTGTCCGATCAATGGTAAGCTGTAAACACACTTAAGCTGTCCATCAGGTCGCACCTTTCATTTTTAACTGCTTACTCGTATGCACCTTCAGGACCCAAATTGCACGTTCAAACCAGCGATCAACCAGGCCAGCGTTAAGCGAAAGCCTCGATCCATTACCGAGCTAAGTCGCGGCGATCTCTTGCGACGGGAGACAACACAACGACTTATGAAGCTGAAAATGGAGCAAGAGGAGATGGCAGCTTTGACGTTTCGCCCGCAGCTGAATCGCATGTCAGAACGACACGAGGGCAAGCTCAAGATCCTCTCGAGTCCGGACACGTACTTGCAGCGCATTCAGCAGCAGAGTCAGGCGCACACCATCAAGCAGCGCAGAGCCATCCAAGAAAAAGAGATGGGCGAGTTTGCCGAGTGCACGTTCAAGCCGCGCACAATCGAGGCCCCCGGGTACGTGCAGCGCATCGCTCGAAGCGTGTCACTCACGAAGGCACTGCGAGCGCAGCAGCAAGCAGCAGCCAAAGCGAGGGAGAAACCCGAGTGGAAATAGCCCCACTAGCTCACTAGGTCGATGCAGTAGCGTGCAGCTCTTATCTAACTCCTGTAAAATGCATTGCATGAATTCCCAACGGAGTTCCTTGTATTTTGACACGATGCCAATCAATGCACCTTGAAGTTCGCCTGACGGTCTCACTTGTACCAGTATTGTATTTTAATACCGGCACACCTTCACTCGAGAATCAGAAAAAGTCGAGCATGACAATGGCGCCCGAGCACGAGAGCCATCAACGGACGTGGATCTGCGGAGGCTTCGCAGTGCTTGTCTGCTTCGTGATGCTATGGGGCTCAGCACACGAGATCCCGCAGCGCGGAGTGGTGGTGGTCAACACGTGGCCGTTCGTGAACGCCACCCGAGCAGGCTTCAAGCTCTTCGCACGGGTGGTCGCTCCCAAGCGCTGGACGCCGTCACCCGCGGCTGCAATCGCTGCGAAGTGGACCAATGTGACTTCACCGTGGGGTACGGAGGCAGTCCGGACACCGACGGAGAGACGACGCTGGACGCCATAATCCTGGACGGATCGACGATGGCCATGGGCGCCGTGGCCCAGCTACGACGCGTGAAGCCTGCCATCCAAGTGGCGCGAGCAGTCATGGAGCACTCAGCCCACAGTATCCTTGCCGGGGACGGAGCTCTCGCCTTTGCAAAAATGATGGGGTTTGAGGAGACGACATTGGAGACGCCGCACTCGAAGGAGATCTACGACCAGTGGCTGGACAAGCGCTGCCAGCCGAACTACTTCCGGAACGTTGTGGGGCAAAACCTCTCGTGTCCGCCGTATAAGCCGTTGCCGAAGCACCATGATGTGTTCACAGGCGCAGCTGGACAACCGTTCCTGCGCACGACTAGCCAGCCGAGCCATGCAGATGCTGCGAGCTTGATCTCGAAAGATAACCACGACACCATCGGGATGGTCGTGCTGGGGGCAAATGGGCACATGGCCGCAGGGACCAGTTCCAATGGCGCCAACCATAAAATTGCAGGGTGAGTTCCTGCGCTACCAATGTTTATGGTTTGTGTGCTGTTGTGTTGCTAAACTGATGTGAGTAAATCGCGCCTCTAGGCGTGTCGGCGACGCCGCGGTCCCTGGCGCCGGAGCTTTCGTGGACTCGTCCATCGGCGGTGCCGCTGCCACTGGAGACGGAGATGTGATGATGCGTTTCTTGCCGTCGTTTTACGCGGTGCAGGAAATGGGGAAGGGTGCTCATGTACGAGTCTGCTAACAAGTGCGTTGCCTGTGCTGTTGGTTCTGATTGATAATTGACTTTAACACGACAGCCACGGATAGCATGCGAGCGCGCGCTTCGCCGAATTGCAGCGGTGTACCCGAATTTCCTGGGAGGCATGGTCTGCTTGAATCGATACGGAGAGTACGGAGGAGCAGGCTACGGATGGGACTTTGCGTTTTCTGTGCAAGCAAGCTGGATGCTTGAGCCCAAGGTGGTGCATGTGACGCCGCTTGCTCCTCACAAGTGAGACGACAATGTTTAAAATGAGTCGAAACGAATGCAAGTAACAGAAGAAGAAAAACATAGTTAAAGGATCCGTCCGATCAAATCTCCCGACAGGATATCTATCTACTAACGTCCTTGTCCCTTTTGATGTGGAGAGTATAAGAGCGACCTGCGTGACGAGCTGGGGGCCAAAAGAATGAAGAAAATGCACGTACACACAAACCGCCACTACTGATCGCAGTACGCGAGAGCGAGCGAAACGCCGTCCACGGCCGCATCGGGCTGCCAGTTTACAGGAAGTAAGGCACCAGTGCCCGCTGGTTAAAGCCATCCGATGACTCAGCTACCTGTAGCAAAACAATCAACAGACACGTCAGATCATGAAGCCCCCAACTTCATCGTCCTAAACCCACAGCAACCATACCTCACGGAACAGCTTGAAATCACGCTCTAGGTTCTCGTCAAACGCCAGGATCGCTGCCACATTACCACACCGGTAGCAGTAGTTGGGCGCGGACCACACCGTGACGAGGCTATTGTCAAACATGTACTTGTACCCCTCCTGCACCAGTTGGTGTGCGCGACAGATGAGGTCAAGTCCGTTGATCTGGTTGAACTCCTGCGTCACCTTGGCACCGAAGAGGTATCCAGCGCCACGCGGACTCATGGCCCACGTCTCAATGTCCTCGGGGTCAGACCACATGAGGTCGCAGAAGGACCCCTCGTGCGGGATCTCCTGCTGGCGCTCTATTGTCCGGATCTGGTCCAGCGTGCGGAGCTCGGGCGACAGGCCGCCGTGCACACAGAGCACCCGTCCATCGATGATGGCCGCCAGGTTGAGGTAGTCGAACACGTCCGTGCAGTACTTCCACGGGTTGGCGTTGCCGTACTTGCGCACACACTCCTCGTAGAAGCCGTAGACCTGCGTGATCTGGCGGCACTCGTGGTTGCCGCGCAGCAGCGTGATGCGGTCCGGGTAGCGCGCCTTGAGGCACAGCAGCAGCTCGAAGGTCTCGACGCTGTTGTGGCCGCGGTCCACGAAGTCGCCCTGTGCACCAGTCAACCACCCAACGGTTAGGTCCGGCCCGGTCAGCAGCCATTGCCCCTATAGTACCATGAAGACGTAGTTGGTGTCCTGGATGTCTCCGCCGTTGCGGAAGAGCTCGAGCAGGTCGAAGAACTGGCCGTGGATGTCGCCGCAGACCGTCACGGGGCTGCTCACGGGCTGCACGTTGGACTCCTCGATGAGCAGCAGCTTGACCATCTCGCACACCTGCTTGAGCTCCAGCTCGCCCAGCACCTGGCCGTTGCGCAGGTTCTCGATCCACTGGTCGGGTCCGCTGCCGCTCGGCTTCACCTCGTCCAGCGCCACGTCGCTCACGCTCGTCATGCTTCCTCTGCTTCTTACTAGTAAAATGTGCCTACGGGGAAGACTTCTAGCGGGAGTACCGCAACTCGCACTTAAGTACGAACAGTCCTAGCTTGCAATCTAAATATAGACCGTCCTAACTATAGTTACAGTCCGACACGTATAAGTATAGGTTCAAGTTGAAGTTGGATCAACTCTTGACGTGACGGCAAGATGCTGATGAAGCAGCAGGCGCCGCCAGCGCGGCCTCATGGCAGCGCAGTCAAGTCCTCACCACTGGCTGCACGTACTCGACGCAAGGAGGTCTCGGCGTTCCCCCGCGCCGAGCTCTGGACGTGGACGGACGATGGCGCCAAGGACGAGCTCATCGACCGCATGCTGCGCGAGTGCGTTCCCCCGTGGCGAGTCCCTCGACGCCTGCAATTCCGCAACTTGGAGCCAAACGCTCGCTGCTGCCTTCGTCTCGTCAGCGCCTGCAGCCGGTGGGGCAGCACGCGCATCTACAGCCGCTACTGACGCCGTCAGGACAGAGACGAGCGCCGCAAGCGAGGAACCAGTCGCCGCCACTGCCACAGACGCAGCCTGCGTCCCTGAAGAACGTCAATGCAGCCGCACCAGCGTCGTCGGGATCGGAGGCCTGGAAGGCCTTCAAGGTCGCACATCGAACTAACAAGATACTGGCCAAGACCAGGAAGGTGATCAACATTTTGATCCGACAGAGCAGCTCTTCCAGGATGATCACGGACGGAGAAGATGCAGGATCGAGTCAGCCGGATATTGAAGCGGTTGAGGAGCAAGAAGAGAAGGAAGAAGAGGATATGCAGGAGAGCGAGGAGGAACGACTTGCAGCAGCAGCTGCTGCGAAATTGCTGGAGGCGAGAACCAAGTTTCAGCGGGAAGTTCTGGATGAAGACGCTGCTGAGTTTGACGGAGGCCTGCATTCTGGAAATGCAGGCAACGTTCAAAGCGGAGTCGAGGACTTTTGGAAGCTATATAAGAGCAGTACGACAAGCAAAAGACCAGACTCCGCACGGGGTCGATACATCGCCAATTGCCAAGATTCGTCTCTGCTGGTGCTACCTGTGCTAGATTTGAAGCGGACGTCGCGATACGACCGAGGAAGTCAGGCACTTCACTACGACAATTACTACTTTGGCGACAAGCGCGCAGAGGCGTTAGGCGATGCGCTTCAGCTCCTTCCTGTGCCAGTACAAACTCTGTCGATGAAAAACGTTGGCGTCTCTGGAAGCGGATCATCTGCCATTATGAGTGGCATACCGATGCGCCAACTAAAGCACCTAAACTTCTCGGAAAACAAGCTGGGTACTAAGGGTACTCTCACTATTTTCCGCACGCTTGAGGACCCGCGTGTTAATCTTAAATCACTAGACCTTGGCTATAACCAGCTCGGAGACCAAGCAGTGAGATTGTTGATGCAGTGTTTGCTAAACCGCTGCACACTGGAGCATTTAGATCTACGACGAAACCATATCTACCACGCTGCAGTTGCTATTGGGGAACTCCTGCGCATTACAACCCCGCTCACATCACTCAATCTTTCGTGGAATAACATCCGAGGCGAGCCAGCGCAACATTTGGCGCGATGTATGATGGAGAACTTGACCCTCACTCATTTGGATCTGTCCGACAATACACTGGGCAACAATGGCAACGCCGACGCTGATCTTGGCGCTTGCATAGCAACAAACAAATCGTTGCGATATTTGGACATATCAAGCAACCATGTTCAAGCCAAGTCCGTGCTGGTCTACGTGAATGGTCTACAGCAAAATACGGTCCTCGAGACTCTAGTAATACGTGGCAACCCGATTGGAGCTATGGGTGCCGAAGCGATTCTGCGCGCGGTAGCCTCAGGGTCTGTCTCGACCTGCCAGATTGACCTTGGCGACTGCAATCTTGAGATTTTGGACAGCAATATAGAGGGCTCCATGTACAGCGGCGGCACATTTAACTTGAATCTGATCGATCGATCCGACTGCATTTTGCTGAGGGAACTGCTGCTGCTCGTGTGGAAGAACAAAGCGGAGATTGTTGACGCTCTGCATAATGGAGCGCCGTACACATTTAACAAGAAGGACGAGAAGGCACTGCTGACATCCATTCCATCGCAAGGGTCCATGCAGCTAAAAGTTCAGCCGAATTATGACAGACACGAAGAGCATATCCCTTCAGCTGGTTTTGAGCGAGTCGTCAAGCTCATGAAGCGGTCTTTCGGCTACTTGCGCGATGGTGACGAGGCTGCTAAGCTCTTTTGCATCCGCATCATGGCAGAGGAGTATACCTTTTCTGTGGGCGAAGCAAATACATTATTGGCACTTTTCGAGTCGCACACGTCTCAGGTGGAAAAGGCAAGTGCTGCAGCCGCTTTGATCCCTCAAATTCTTCAGACGCCGTCCGCACAAGCTAAGACCGCGCATTCTGTCACAGAGGAAATCTACGACTGCGCGTCCATGGAGACACCCGATGAGTTTTTCAAGGACAAGGACGCAGATGGCAAAATTGATGTGTGTGGCGATATTTGCGTGACGATTGGGCTGGAGAACCTTTCTGACATCGAGCAGAACCACGTCGAGCAGAAAGTAGGAAAGTGGATTTCTTTCAACATGAACAACCCGTCCGGCAGGTATCAACTCAATATGGCGAACTCAATCGATCGCCGCATCCTCATGCGCATTTTGGAGGTGAATAAAACTGAAAGAAAAATGCGGCAGCAGCTCAAGTTAATGGATATTTCTCAACATGGTCTCGTCGCTCAACCGCTTGAGGGGGTCCGAAATATGAAGCTCAACCGCTTGCCAATAGTTATGGGGCCAAGCTGGCAATTTCCACGCCTGGGGATTCTGGAGTTTGACTTTGTGATGACCCGAAGACCTTATGCAATCTGCACGGCACTCAACGACGGCGCTTTCGAACAGTTTCTGAAAGAGTTTAAGCAGCTGCAGGTGACGGCTGAAATGAAACTCGTTGGTCTACGCTCTATATCGACGCTGTATTACTTCACTTGCAGCCAAGCACAGCGTCTCATGGAGCACTTCGGCACCTTTGAGCGCGACCCCATGACTGGATGCTTATTCCGTGGAGAAGTGTTTATTGTCATGTTCAGCCGAATTGTTGACGAGTGCAACCTGAGCGAGACACTGTCATTGTTGGATCTCACTACGAAAACGCAGGTGCTGGATCGACTCGGTGTGTTGAGTTGCTTTCACCCACTGCAGCAAGTCGAAACATACAGGCAGCTACAGCTGAATGCGTTTGACCAGCGACAACTGATGGTGCTCCTCGTCAAGCTTGCAGCTAGTGGCGAGGCCGAGCTCACTAATGTCCAGCTAAACGGAGACACCGTCGAGCTTGAGATATGGAAGACCTGGACTACCGATGACAAGCTACCTGCTCAGGGTGTCCTGGGCTGCTCGATGCGAGGACAACAACCTGTGCAATCGGAAGCACAACTACCATCGACGAGTCTGCGCAAAAGTTATTACAGACTTTACCATTCAAGCTGCAGGACAGAGCCCAAGAGCTGACTTTGTCAAATAGGGTCCTTAGCTAGGTATTTTACGATACCAACAGCAGTCTGGCTGATAGGTAGGAACTTTTCAGGCGGATCCATCCTTATTTGCGCGTCAGCAAGCGCGCAGCAACAAAAGTCGCTGACGCGACGAGCGTAGCCAGTGCCGTTAGCGCAACCTTGTCTTCACATACATCGCTCCACTTCGCCGTCAGCGTTGTTGTGATTTTTGAAATCATTCCGATTCTAGTAGCCCCACTCGATTTAATGCGAGGCTTCCGTAAGGGATCCTTGAGCGCCACTTTTTCTTCTTAGCCTTCGTGCCACACTTACCACCGCACCCCTTACCATCGCCACCAGATGAACAACACGTGCCACCCTTGCCACCACAGCAACCACCTTCACCGTGGTGATCATCCTCCTCGTGATCATGATCGTGATCATGATCGTGAGAGTGGTCGTGACCGTGACTGTGTCCATGTCCGTGACTATGGCCGTGTCCACCGCAGGTTCCATCGCCCTTACACGTTGAAGCTGCCTTTGCCTTCGACAGCGCCTTTGATCGATCAGCTGCCGAGAGATCACCTTCACTGCGGATCTGCTCGCGAATGGCAGCAGCCGCCACAGTAGCGGGCTGAGAGCGAGATACTACGTCGCCTGTTATGTGGAATCGCGCCGCTGTGAGAACACGAACCTCTGCCGAGCATCCGATGAGGGAGTCATCACGAGGGAGGAGAACTTTGGTGTAGTTCTTCGTGTGTGCAACCGTGTACTTCTTGTCGTCAGATACCTCCGTGTTCACCCAAACCTTTTGGGTAGTTCCCACGAGATGTGTATACGGCTCAAACGTCTCAAAGAGCTTGGTGAGCTGGCGGCTGCGGTTTTCACCACTTGGGTAGGAACGCGCTTCATCTTGGCCGCAGGGGTACCCGGGCGAGGGTAGAACTGCGAGATGTTCATGATGTGAAAGCGGTATTTTTCGACAAGATCCATTGTCTCGTCGAAGTGCTCCTCAGTCTCCGTTGGGAAACCACAAATAATATCGGTCGCAAGCGTGAGATCCGGCACCTTAGCGAGTAGAGCATCTGCCACACGCTCGAACTCAGCGACAGTGTATTCTCGATTCATAGCCAGCAAGACATCATCGCTACCAGACTGCACAGGTACGTGCAGGAACGAATAGACACGGTCGTGGTTGAGCACCTCGGCGACGGCGTCCAGATGGTCCAGGATATACGGTGGGTTGGTCATGCCCACACGCAGCATCACACCATCCGGCACAACCTCCAGGAGCTTGCGCATCAGTGTGGGCAGGTCGGTGTTGATGTCGATACCGTAGGCACCCGTATCTTCACTGGAGAGCCAAAGCTCTGTGACACCCTCGTTGATCACTGTCTGTGCGCGTGACACAATGGCATCGGGCTGGTAACTTCCCAGCTTACCGCGTGCATGACGCGTCTTGCAGTACGTGCATGCACCAAGGCACCCTGTACTCAAGGGGATAATCTCCACCATGGGGTTCTTGCGGATCTTGGGTAGATCCAGCTCCGGCAGGCGGTTCTTGGACAGCAGCCGCACCGTGTGGCCCTTGAGCGTCTCCTCCACGACCTCCACCACTCGGTCCACTTGTTGGATGCCGACGATACTCACCTCCTCCAGACCCTTAAGATGGCGGTCTGCTTGAGGCACACAGCCAGCTACCACCACTGCCTTGTTCTGTTTACGTCCCTTGACAGCCAGGTGCATGAACGCAGCCTGGGACGGGTCCTTGACCGTGCAGCTGTTGAGCAGCCAAAGCTGGGCGGCGTCTGGGTCTTGCGTGAATCTGTAGCCGTAGCTTGCCAGCACCCCTGCATGTACTCGGAGTCGCTCACGTTGTGCGAGCACCCGTAGGTCTTCATCCTGCAATGGTCGCAACATTTTAAGAAAGAGTCCAAGTTAGTCGACAGTTTTAATCGATGTTGCATATACTACAATGGACAAATAGTGTACCAGATGAGCTGCGTGCCGGGCACCGCCGGCTCTTTGCCGTCGCAGTCGCCACACGTGGAGCTGCTGGCCGTGCTGCTCGTGGCCACCGACTGGAAGTGCGGTTTGGGCGCCACCATGGGCGTGCGCACGGAGCTCATGGTGGCGCGGTCCAGCTCCTCCTCGCCGATCATGTCCTCGATGTCGTCCATCTTGAGTGGGCAGGTGTCGTCGGAAGCGAGCAAGTCGGTAAATGAGCGGCGGAAAACGAGAATGCGAATGGTAATGGTGATGGTGGTGGTGGTCGGGGGTATTTTGGGAAATAATATAAAATGCAGCACGGCAATTTCTTTTATAGCGAAGTGCTCCTTATATCAATACTCTTTTTAATTTTACTTTAAAAAGGTAGAGCATAATGGTAAAAGCTTGCTTGACTGCATATTTCTGCAGATACAATAGTAAAAAAGTTTAATGAAAGTAAATAAGCTGGTTAAATATGTGCGATTGCTGCGACTAATTACTTAAAATTACTAATATGACCGTACTGGTCCATGACGCAGACTAAGACACTTCGCTTGCCTTCGTCATCGCCGTTGTCATTATTGCATCGTGTGCTTTCATGTCAGTGCGCATGGGTCGCCACTGAGTTGTGTGAGGAGCAGCAGAAAGGTCCGCAGCTGCTGCACCAACATCGGCTCGATTGCATCGTTCGTGTCGTTGAAACCAGCGAGCACTTCTGACTCCCGAGAGCGAGCGTAGAGTCCTCGGCGATTTGCAATGGAGCGAGAAGCTTCAGTGTAGAGCTGGTGTCAGGCTGTTTGTCGCCGGAAAACAAGATGCTCCTGCTGCAAGCACATTATCAACAAGCTCGATATCACCGTGGAGGGCTGGACCAGACTCTGGTTGCGCTGCATCTCAGAAATCCCGTGCAGATACTTACAGCAAAGACCAGTAAGGATCACGAGTGAAATCGAGCGCTACAGCTGTATGGCCAGTCGACCGTTTCCACCGTGAACTGGCCATTCCGTGTGCCGCTATAAACGCAGCGCTCAGTGAATGGCAAAGGATCAAAGTTCAGGCCACTCACTTGGTAGCGGTTTATCACCATAGATAGTGCGGTTGTTTGCATGTTTCGCCTGAGAATGAGATCAGAAGCGCATTGCGGAACCAAGATTTTAACACAACTTGACACATCAAAAGTCAAGCAAGTGGCAACTTGTTGCTAAAAACACTTGTTGCTACTGATAAAAGCGCGTGCCTTGCAGCGCTCGCCACCTTACATTGCATTAGCGTTCGTTTTGGTGGACCAGGATGTTTTCCATGTTTTGTTACACACAGTATCGTTTGGACCAAGCCAAGCAGACGTCTACCTCGAAGTGTTGCAGACTCTTTCATGAACTAGAGGCGCTCCCTACACCTGCGGCAACTTCTTTCATGCAACCCCTTTAACTGAACTTGCAAATGACCGTCGGTACCTTGTACACGTTGCCGTCGTCGTCAGAGCATGACGTCTGCAGCTGAATGTACTTGCGGCTGCAGTCTACGAGACCTTCGTAGCGCGACTCAACAAAGGCGCGCAGGGATTTCGACATCTGGCTAGCATACAGATCCTTCAGTGCCTTGCCGTAGGCATTGCGGTCGTACAGCATCAAACCGCTGACAGTGCGGTAGCGCACATCCTTGTCCGCTGCGCTGGTGCTGCCCATTTCCGCAACACTGTGGAAAAGCAGGTCGCAGTTTAACTCCGTGTTTTCCTTGAACTGGGACAGAAAGTCCTCCAGAGTCGCATTTGACGAAAGCTCGATGATCGTCGAGTCCCACTTCGTGAATCCAGGAGGCTTGCACTTGACCTCCGACATCTCCACCACATCGTATTCATCCTTAGCACGCGCAGGTGCCGCGGGCTCCTGCATGAGGTACATATTGAGGCCGAGTGAATTGGAAGAGTCCTTGAATGCCTCCAGCTCCTTACGCTGGACCAGCTTAAGCATCTCAACCATAGCGAGGCCAGTCACAGACGCCGTTGTCGTAGCGATGGCTGGGATAATCTTGCCTGCGATCATCTTGCACTTGTGTCGCGATGCGTCGCGAATGCGGTAGTTGAAGGCCCGCAAGTTTGACGCTGCATAGATGAAGTCAATGTGGAAGTTCATGTCCTGATCCTTTTCAAAGTCTGCCGGTTCAAACGAAAGACCCGTCAGATCGAAGGTCTCCAGTTCGTGAAGCAATTCTACGAGCTCTTTCTTGTCCGAGTCGCCAGCGTTCTTGATTTTCTCCTGCTCGAGGCGCTTGATCTCATCCGAATCCGCAGCGATCTTCTCGTTAGATGGCTTCCACATAGGCGCAACGAACTTGCGACCCAGCTCTTCATACGTCGTCGGATCGCGCCACTTCGAATCAGCAGGGACCAGCTTCTCTTCAGGTGGCGGCTGAATTCCGTAGCAAACCGCCATAATGTTAGCGGTGGCGCGCACAAAATTCAGGTGCAAAGGGTTCTGCGGATCGAAGGTTTTCACAGCCTGGGGGAATCGCTTAGCACCGGACCAGAACTTCTCACCAGAGTTCGTCAAATGGTCTTCTGGGAAGTTGTGAATAAGCTGCAGAATGCGGTCACGGAAGCGCGACGTCATGAGCTCAAACGCCAGTGTAACGCACTTCTCAAAAGTCATCCCCTTCGCGGTTTGTAGAGTGGCACGCAAAGCGCGGAGACGCTCGAGCTCCTGAACAATTGCCGCGGATACGAGCTTCGGGTTCGGGTTTTCCAGCGTAGTCTTCTTCACTTGGTCCAGATAGGCTGCCCGGTCGTCCGCGAACTTCTTCGCTTCCGCAGCAGGCACCACAAAGACGTCCTCAAACTGCGCGCGAGACCACTCGATGCAGTGCTCAATGAGTGAAGGGAAATTCCGCAGGGTGCACATGGGGATACCGTCGCCCTCACCATCCTTCGGTCCGTCCGCATAGCTCTGCGTCTTGTATGGGATCACCACTTGCACGTTGCACTTCGTGCCAAGAGTGCCACTTTCTAAAAGAGGCAACTTGTGGAAGACGCATTTGCTGTCCACATACAGACGCGCCTTCACATTATCCAAAGCATTGGTGACCACGTCCAGATTGGTCCAGAAGTCATCGTTAAACACATTCTCCGTGTGCGGCGCCACCAACTGTTCCAGGGTCTTCACCTTCAGATGAGCATTCATCTGATGCACTGCAGCAGTAGCAGCCACCGACTTTGGCTGACCCACATTGTGCTCCCGGAAGAGGAACTGGCGGTTCAAGTTACTAACTTCAATACGGTCATTATCCGTTACCGTCACGAGACCCTTTTCGCCGCATGCAACACCGATCATAGCAAAGTTTTCAGGTACTCACATCCGAGTGCACCGCAACCCACAAGGAAAGTGCGAACGTTGCTGAGCTGCTCCTGGAATGATTGCCCAAACATTGTAATAATGTGGTCATAACGCGAACCGATCGGCTGTGCGTCAGTGGGACGCTCATCAGGCAGCACTTCGAACACATCCAAGTGCAGCCATTGCTTCAGCGGCGTGAACTTGCCTGTGAACTTAACGACCTCTTGAGCAAGCACACCACCATAGAAAGCAGCAAGAGGGTGCAATTCCACAGCAGCGTACAACGCAACCTGACGCACAATCTTTTCGTCCAGCTCGTCGAGCTGCATAGGCTCTTGCTTATGGTCACCCTCGCGTGTAAAATTGGAGAGATGCTGAATTCCCTTCTTCGCAATAGCCACCACCTCGTCAGCATCAGCATCGTTGTGCGGCTCTGGGAAATGACCATGGCGCTCTTCAAACTCCATCAGACTCCACATGCTGATGTGAAGTTGCTCAGCACGGCCAAACTTGGCACCGTCCGTAAACATAAGTCCAAAATCTCCTTCAGGCACAGGCGACACCAACGACTCTTCCAGCGACTTGTACTTCACCGTGAACGGCTTCTTGTGCTGGGTGAAGATACCCCCGCCCTCGTACTCTGTGAACTCTGACGTGTCGCCGATCTTCAGGCGGTACGCATCAAAGACTTCCACCTGCTTTCCATTGCGGAACACCTTCTTGTTGGCAAACTCAATACGACGCGGACCCATCGTGTTAATCGACTGGTTCGGGTCGATCTTGAGCTTCATGCCCTGCACGTCACTGATCTCGATCCAACCATCGTGGTCCGAGTCCGGCATCTCGTGCATCTTTCCGTCCTCATCAGGCCCCAAGATTGACAGCACGCCGTCCTTGTCGTTCGTAATGTCCGTGATGATGCGCGTAATGGGCGCCTCGCCCGTGGCGTCAAAGCCCTTAAACTCGTCGCCAAAGTCCGTAAACGCGTAGCCCATCGCTCCGCGAATGTCGCACAGGATGAAGCCGATCTGAGGCGACTGCTGGCGGCAGAAGTGGTTCCAGCGCACGAGCTCCTTGCGGCTTGTGTGCGAGAACACCACCACGTGGTGCTTGGCCACCACCTCCTCTGTGAGCGGGCCCTCGTGCACCGCGACCGACACCATCTTGTTGAGCTCCGCAAGCTTGTGCGAGACGGCGGAGGCGCGGGGCTGACCCACATCCTGCTCCGTGAGGAAGAAGTTGGCGCCCAAGTCCTTCATCTCCGCGACGCCGTCGTCGTGCAGCGTGATGGCGTCGGGGCCGGCGAGGATCAGGTTCTTGGCGCACTCCATGCCGACGCCTTGCAGCCCCACGATGAGCACTTTAAGCTTCACCAGCTGCAACATTAAATATGAGCATCACTTTGTTTAGTATGAAACTCACTATGGTGACCATCACTCTGCATTCCGCACGCACTTTGGCCATGGTCTCGAGCCCAAAGGCGCCGATCTGGCGGCTGTACTTGTCCATGAAGCCCGCATCCTTCTCCAGCTGCTGCGTGGCCTCCATGGCGTTGTCCGCTTTGAGTCGCTTGGTGCGCGGGGCGTCTTCGTCGCCCTGGCCGCGTACAACGGGGTCGCTGACCGCTTCAGCTTCGTCTCCTTCTCCTGGCCCACGAGAGGCGAAATGAGGGGCAAAAAGGATTTTGGCTCCCCCTTGCAATGGTAGCAGCAGCTGGATAAAGAAAAACCTCGGCAGAATTGATTAGGTAATCTAACGCGCCCGACGGGTAAGGTTTTTGCACTTCAACTTGCCATTTTATAGCGCTTTACGAAGCCGAACTTGATGCGCATGTTTGTCTTGCTGTCTAATATTGTTATGCATACAATGTGTCTTGTGCTGTCTCTGTGCGTGTCTAATAGTACGGACTAATAATGAATGAATAATGAATGCCTAGTAGCATGAAATAAGGGCACGCTGTCGTGGGTCGTTGTTGCCTCACGAGTAGTGCGCGTAGTGCTTGCAGTCGAAGCAGAAGCGGCCTTTCCAGGACGAGCTCGCTGGCGCACAGTCGGAGCAGCAGACGCGGCCGCAACGATCGCAGTGGCATTTCCGCGAAAAGAAGAACGGGAACGGCTCCAAGCAAACCATGCACTCGTCCACGTCGGCATCTGGAATCCACGATGGCGTTACACGCAGATACCGCAAGAGCTACAACATCAACAAACAACATGGTCAATACAGCTGCCCACAACCGATACACGAGCTAAAGTTATTTACTCCAGTGGCTTTCGGGCGACTCACAACACGCACGCCTTCTCCGTCGGGCTGGTTCATCTCCGCTCCGTGCTTCATCAGCAGCACCGCCTCGTCGTCCATATCTGAACAGCACACAAACAAAACACTCAGTCCCCACATCCTCGGCTGTAGATTGGTGTTATGCACATACCTTTCTCCATGCAGTAATGTAGCGGAGAACGCTTCAGAAAGTCGACTTTTGCGGGTCCGCCTTGTGGCGCAATAGTGTCTCCATCAACTGACACGTCGCCGAGCCGCTGCGTTTAATCATAGCACAGAGGTGAAGCGGTGTTTGCTTTAGGAAATTCACAGCATTAACATCGGCGCCGAAGCACAACAGCAGCTCTAGCACGCGTGACGCAAATCCCGCTTGAAGCTGCGTCGCCAAGTGCAGCGCTGTGTTTCCCTCACGGTCACTGAAATCCAAGTCAATCCGCGGCAGCACCTCGGGGCGGAAAAATAAGCTGACCATCTCAAAGTTGCCGCTACGAACAGCTAGATGCAAGGGTGCGTAGCCACGTTGAGTCTCGGCTTGTTGAAGCATATCTAGAGCCCCACTCTCCTCGTTAACAAGAAGCGCGCACGCAAACTCCACGTTGGCACTCTCCACGGCCTGATGCAAAACCGTGTTACCATATCGATCAATTCTGAGAGTCGACGTGCTCATGTGTCGCCACGGCGCCAGTCCGCTCAGACTGTCGTCATCAGAGGCAGTTCTGCTAGAAACCATAGGCATGATATCGCTGGTGACAGAATCAAGCTGCTCTCGACCTGCAAAGTGACATAGAGCAGCTTCTGCGGCTTCTGCCCTGCGACGGAGCCGCTCCACCTCTTGAAGCGCCTTCTTGAGCATTGCATTCTCAGTGTCAGTGCCATCGCTGAAGTAATTCATGCGCCCACGATACGCAGCTCTTCGCATCGCATCCATCGGTGAGGCCTCGTCCATGGCATCCTCCGAATACGCACTCGTCCCAACTGAAGCGGTTGCCGTTGATAATGCATCGTCTTCTTCTACTGTTTCAATGGTGAGTTCACTGTCACGACCAGTGTATGCCACTGGATCGGAAGACCTTTTGTCCCGCAGCAGAGCTCTAGCAGCGGCCTTTTCAGCTGCGGCCGCTCGTAAGGACGCAAGGCGCGCCTGATGCCATCTCCGGAAAGAGCGCTGAATAACTAGTGCGCATTGTAGTCGCCGACGTTTTAGCGCTTCCATCCAGCAGCGAAGTGCACGCTGAAGCACTCTCGCTGCTTCGTGACGTCGAGCAATACGTCGCTTTTTCTCTAGTATGGCCTTCCACCGCACTTGAATACTCCACAACACTTGCAATTGTCTAATAAACACTTGGTGTTGTTGCCTACCACGCCACGAGCTCTGCAACTTGATCGCCGACTTCGTAATGACACGCTCGCGCTGTTTTTCCAGTTGGTCGAACGCTCGCTGCCTCAAAAACACACGAGTCTTACCGAGCGCAACATGTTTGATGCGTAAGACATCAACAAGCTCTGATGCAGTCCAATCCGAGTCCCGCTTCGGATGATCCGCCGTCACTAAAAGCTCATATTGCTTCACAAAGTCGGTATGACCCATGCGAACAGGGAATGACTGCCGCATAATCTCGACAGCCTTTAGCACGCCACCATACCTCAGCTGGCTGGAAACTTTAGCCATGTCAAACTGATCGCTCGCACTCTCATCGTTTGGCTTGATACACCGAATGTAGTGTGTTTGGGTCTGTTGCACGACATCCAGCAAACTTGCCAGCTGCTGCTTGAACTGAGAGGCGATACCCACCGCACTAAGAACCGACGATCGGCGTCTCAGCTTGGGCTGATTTAACTGTAGCTTTTCCGACTCACTGGCCTTGAAAAACTCAAACAGCTCACGCAAGTGAACATCACTGGTTTTTCCTAACACGCTGAAAAGCTCGGCATTCGGCTGATCCTTGTTTTTCTCGCAAAACCCTTCCGCTTGGTACCGAACATTACCCGCATAATGGTGGATTTGGAATGCAAAGTCGGCTTGATCGGTTCGAGTGGCATTAAAGTTGTTGTGGTCTTGTAGCCGCTGATACAATTTCCGCGCAAAACCTGCATCACTACCTTTCGGAACGACGCACTCCTCGTCTAGCAGCGAGAAAATACCGCTGGGACGCTGCTCAATCATTTCCAGACACATCGAATTGTCTTCGTAGTCCACCGCGTTCCACTCGATCCCTTCCTCAATATGTGCCTGCTGCTCCGTTAGAAGAATATCCTGGATGAACTGATACTGTAGCTTTTCGTTCGCATAATTGATGCAGAACTGTTCGAACTGGTTGACATCGAACTCTTCAAAACCAAAAATATCCAAAACCGCAATGCAGGGCAGTATTGCAGCTGGATCCCTGCTTGGAGCTCTGCCTGCAGAGACATGTTCAGCTTGCGGTGATGTGGAATTCACTTTCAGGACCACAAATTGGAAGAGAAACGCATATAATGAGCGAGCCATCGCATCTCGGGCATCTCCACACTGTGCGAGGTTTAGATTCGAATGAAAAGTTTCACCACCAACGCTGATCTTTCGAGTGGTCAATGCTGAAACGAGTTGCTGTTCATCAACGCCAAAAAGTTTCGCCACGATTTGCAAGTGTTCCTCAACAGTAAGCGAAGACGGCGAAGCAGAGGCAAGCCGACACGGTGCTGATGCCGTACCATTATCTTCCTCCCCTCGTCTTCAATCGAGGAGACGAACTGTAGATTGCCGAGGTGCAGCAGTGCACTCAGAATTTTCCAGATCGCCCTTTGCTCGACATCTGTAAACCCTAGCACTTTCATTGATTGCAGCACAAACTGAAACTGCTTGTCGTCTCTCACACCATCGTTCCGTTGGAAGCACTGACCACCGTTAGTATACTGGAATTCACGGGCTGACAAGTTCTCGAGATGCAGCTCTCTTTTCATGGCATCATCCGCGCCAGCTAGTAGCTCATAAAAACGTGGAAATTCCGTTCTCCGTCGTTTTGATGTACCACACGGACCTTTTCCAAAAGGTACGTCTCCACGGAAGTGCCCACCATACGCAGTGAGGCGTCCAACACATGTCCTTCGAAGAACATGCGCACGAATTTCCCAAACCGACTACTGTTGTCGTTCCTTAGTGTCCTCGCGTTGCCAAAGCACTCCAGGATTGGGTTCGCGCTCATGAGTTCGCTCCCGCTGATCGCTCTTCTCTTTGCTTTGCTGCTTGCACCTGTATCATGGCTGGCCTCTGCTAAGTAATTCATAATAAATTTGGTCGTCTCGGTTTTGCCAGCTCCGCTCTCTCCACTCACTAGGATCGTCTGATTCTTCTTGCTTTCCCCGCTCTCCTGCAGCTTTCTCCTAAGTGACCGATACGCGCCTTCCGCGATGGAAAACACATGCGGTGGCAACGTCATCAGTCCCGGAACCTCCTTCTTGAATGTACTCAGGTCGTAGAGCCCTGGGATGTCCTTGAACGGGTTCACGGCGATCAGCACCGCGCCCGACCGGCAGTACACTTGGTCTATTCGGTATCGCTGCTCCAGGAAATCCACGAAGGCGGGCTCGTGCAGATGCGTGAGCGCGTCCAAATTCTCCACATCTGCCAGTGTCTGGCCGTCCAGGAGCTCGTTGGCGGTGCGCACGTCCTGCGCTTCGTCGGCTTCCACGGTTTCTTCGCTGTCATTGAGCTGTACTACAACCTTCGAGGCGTCGGTCTCGAGGCGCCGCAGGACGCGGCCTTTCGCCCACTCGTAGCTGGCAGCCTCGTCATTCAGACGCACATACACCTGCATCTCTGCTAGCGAGCGTTCTCTAGCCCTGTGCCCAATTCCCGGGCCCTCCTCGTTCTTCGGTCCTTCTTCTACTGCTTCTCCTCAACACGACGTTATTGCGAATGGGTCCATCACGCAGTGATTGGAGGAAAAGTCAAATAGACATTTGATTCGCTGAAATGATTTGGACGAATCCGCGACGAAAGAATGCCCATCTGATTTCGAGACAATTTGCCGCGGGATATGTCGCTGGTGTATCTGCCCGAGAGCGCTTGGTCCATGCGCTATGGTGCGTGAATGCGCGGCTTCCAGGGTGCATTTGAGGACTTGTACGCTAATCCATTAGTTGTGCATTACGTGAGCCAGGCCCCGACTACTTTACAGCCGCAATCATCAAGTACCGACTGCGCGAGGACCAATACGCAGAGTACGAGCTGCAGATCCAGAACGGCCGTCGCCATTGGACGGTGCTGCGTCGATTCAGCGAGTTCGACGCCCTGCAGGCTAGGTAGGACACCCAAAGGACTGGAGTGAGAAGAGCTCAGAGCACTGATCACGTTGTCTACGCTGCAGTGTGCGCTTCAAAGCGGGCGACCGACTGCCGGAGTTGCCGCCCAAGACCTACTGCTGCCGAGATCTAAACCCCGACTTCTTGAACAAACGCAAGGACCTGCTGCAGGTTTTTCTGCAGAGCATGCTTCAGATTCCCGGTGTTGCCGACGATGACCACGTGCGCAAGTTCCTAGGCCTCAAACTGTCCACGGAACTTTACGTATGAACCAAACGCTTCCATCGCAAAGTAAGCATCGCTGCGAGAATGGGTTGGTGAGCGCATCAGCCTTGAACTCGTCGTGTTTCGCAGTCGCGCATGAAGTAGACATGCTATCCGTATGGATAATAGCATACCCATTGCATAATGTGCAAGTCTGTCAACTCGCGATGTTTTTGAGATTGGACAAGACAGAACTGGTGATTCATCAACTCAAACTCGCAAGATTGAAGCGCATTACCGCAATAAACTAACTACAGTCGCCAGAACACAAAGTACTGCCCGCGCTTCAGGATGGGGAGACACTGTGGGCCAGGCGAAGTTCATACGGGTCTTATCTCTTCTGGTGCTTCTTGGTTTTCTTCTTTTTCTTCTTTGCCTTTTTCGACCGGCTGCGGGAACGCGAACGACCAGGTGATCCCGAGCCAACGCTGCTGGTAGGTGAGGCTGTCTCCTTGTTCTCAGCAGGAGCCTCACTGTCTTGCACTGCAGTTTTTACCGAAAGAGGCGCGGCGGTCTCAGTATTTTCCTCCGGAGTATCGAGAGACAATGGGGTGGTAGTCTCTTCGGAACAAGTCGCTGCAACGCGAGGGCTCGACGCAATGGCCTCCCAAGAAACCGAAGCAGCACCGACGCTCTTGGGGGAAGCCACGGCAGCCAGGGCCACAATTTCCGTGTCGACAGCAAGCTCAGCAACTACAGGCTCCTCTTCAGCCTCAACCGGGGCTGATTCCTGCTCCTCTTCGGCAACCGTCTCTTCCTCTTTCGTAGCAGCAGCGTCCTCGATGTTGATGAGTTCCGGCGTGCTCTGCGACAGCGTCATGGACGCCGTCAAGTCCACCTGAACGTACTCCTCTAGCGATTCTTGAACGAGGTCCTCAGTAAATGAGGTCACGCTTTCAGTAAGTGCCTGGGCGACTACGAAGTCTTCACTCAACTTCCTTGTGACAGCAGCCACATCCTTCACGGCAACCTTCTTGGGACTCGTGGACTTCTTGGGGCTGTTTGTGGGAGTCTTCAGTGGGCTGTAAGAGACCTGTTTGGGGAGTTCGATGGTCTTAAAGGCCTCTTCAACCACCTTCGGACTCTCGACGGTTTTCTTAGGGCTGCTCGTGGGAGTCGTCTTCGGGCTGGTAGGTGTCTGCATGGGCAACTCAATCACGACAGGGGTCTCTGCTGCTTTCTTAGGGCTCTCGGGGGTTTCTTCGGGCTGTCCGTCTGGGTCTTCTTTGGGCTAGTAGGAGCTTGCTTGGGCAGTTTAATAGTTTGAAGCGTCTCCACCACCTTCTTAGGCCTCTCAGGAGCCTTCTTCAGACTGCTCGTGGGGTTCTTCTTCGGGCTGGGAGGAGCCTGCTTGGGCAACTCAATAACGACAGGAGTCTCCGCTGTTTTCTTAGGGCTCTCAGGAGTTTTCTTCGGGCTGCTCGTCTGGGTCTTCTTTGGGCTAGTAGGAGCTTGCTTGGGCAGTTCAATAGTCGGAAGCGTCTCCACCACCTTCTTAGGGCTCTCAGGAACCTTCTTCGGACTGTTCGTGGGAGTCTTCTTCGGGCCCAGAGGAGCTGGTTTGGTCTCCACCGCCTTCTTCGGACTACTGATTACCTTCGTGGGACCCTCCGTTACCTTCGGGCAGCCAGGGGTTTGCTTGGGCAACTCGATACTCTTCAAGGTCTCTTCTTCTTTCTTGGGTCTCTCAGGAGCTTTTTGGGGACTACCAGAAGCGGCAGTCTCCTTGTACGTCATGTTGGGGTTTTCCGTAATCTGCTTCGGCAGTTCAATTATCTTCATCGTCTCCACCACCTTCTTCGGGCCCTCCGGGGCTGTCTTGGGACTAGCCATAGCAGCCTCCTTGTAGCTCGTCTGTGGTGAACCAACAGCCTTGGGCGTCTCCACGACTTCAAGAATCTCGATCGCCTTCTTCGGGCTCGCAGGAGCCTTCACCACTGTCTCCATCTTCTCTACAGTTGCAGTTTCCTCTTTAGTGTCCGTCTTGCCACCAGTGAAGTTGGCGAGATTGCTCGTTACGGGGCACTTGGCTCCCGAGCGCTTCTCGTCTTCCGTGAGGCCGCGCGAGAACGGACAGGCCGCCGGCGCTGTCTGGCCTTGGTACACGCCTGCTTCGCCTTCGTCGGCGGACAGCGAGCGGCTCTTCTTGGCGCTCGTCTGCAGGTAGTAGTAGCCCATGGCCGCCATGCTGAGACTCAGCAGGCCTGCGAGCAGCAGCGTGGCGCTGGAGTTGCCGGCGCTCGCCATACTCTCGAGGTGGTTGCTGGTTGTGCGCCGAGTAAATTGACGAATGAAGCGAGCGGTGGCCGCTGGCGTTGCTGTCGTTGGTGTTGCCCGGTGCTTACCCCGTTGCCCTTGTCTCTGGCTGGACTTTTGCTGAGCCCGACGGTGCTGGGCCACCGCTTTGGTGGATTTGGTGGATACGACCCTTGACCGACAGTTGTTTACTGTGATTGGTGGGTCCGCGTGATGGAATCAGACCGTCCGTTTTCGGAATGTGGATTCTGAGTCGAGCTACTTCAACCGGATGCCCTCAGGGCATATTTGCCCGGCAATGCCTAAACCGTCAACAACCATGACGCAAGACATCAAGAATGCGAGTACCGGTATGTGCAAGTGTATTATTTAGTCAATCAATACCAATACGCTTCTTGTGGCATCGTCCGAGACACGAGGCTAGCTAGCCACGACCATAAAGACGCAGCTTCGGTCGCGTCGCTCCATCGGATGCTGCTGCCTGCGTGCTTATCGCTGAATATGAACCGTACAGGTCAAATTTCGTCGGCAACGAGGTCCCAGAAGGCCACAGACTCCTGTCCCTGCCGTACAGCATCGCACTTGGCCGGGAACGACTCGTACCGCTGCAACATCTCCGCCGCGCTTTGCGAAGCCTCCAACTGCACCTGACTGACGTCGGTGCCATTCCAAACAAACATGTAGTCGGTGCACGCCACGATCAAGCTCTGTCCGCCGACATCCTTTGTGGGATCGCGGAAATAGTTATCGGTGACGCCCGAGAGAGGGCCCACGATGAGGGGCTTCTTCGATGACGGCTCTGCGTTGAGGCAGTTGTTACCTTTATCGTTGTTATCATGGGGCACCTCCACGCGAAAGACAATCGTCCGCTGAAACTTGATCTTGCCCTCCGGACGAAGTTGCTCCCACTCGGTCAGCTGAAAAATGAAACCAGCATTCGGGTCTACAATGGGGCGCGCCTGCCGCACAAAGTCCAGGGCCTTGTACATGCCAATGTGCTTGTGCCACATCAAGTACGCGATTGCCATTGTCGGCGAGCGGGAGATACCTTTACACAATGTAAGAAGATCCGCCCACCGCACTCCCGTGCGCGCTCAATGAAGTCAAACATGCTGTAAAAATGGCGAGCAATGTCCTGCGACGAGTGGTCACGAAGCCTAATGTTCAGGTAGCGAAATTCTTCCGGGAAGGCAGCTGGGGCCACGCTAGCTGCGCAGTTAATAATGTGCGTGATACCTGCCTGGCTCAGCATTGCCTTGTTCTTAGCAGCTGCAGCCCCACCAATAAAGAGGAAATCGGTCAGCTTTGAGCACACGCCGGCCTGGTCGTTCCGTCGCTTCGATACGGCGGTAGTGCTGCATGGATCAAAGTTGGTCTGGTCCATCTGCGATAAATCGAGCGACAAGTTGCCCGGGTTCCGACTGCGTCGCTGCTGGGGCGCGAAAGCCCTCTTCGGTACACTCGCGCTGGCTCGAGGCACTGTGACGATAGGCGGATTCGACGAGGTTGACGAGGACGAGGATAGCGGCCCCGATATGGCGTTGCTTCGGCTTTCAAGGTTCATGTCGATAGACAAGGAAGTTCGCTTGTCGGACGGAGAGGCACTAGCAAAATGGATCGCATCTGAAGCTCCGAGCGAGAGCTTCCTCGCCTGTGTGAGGGAAGGCGCCCAACTGCCCGATGCGGCGGTCGCGCCCGCCTTGCTCTGCGTGAAGCCCTGCTGGCTGCAGACTCGCTTGTTCGGCGTCGGTGGCGTAAACATCACCACGCCATGCTCAGTTCCTGACGGACGTTGCAGTGGCGTCGTGTAGTCGAAGCTCTTGGACAGCGGAGACGTCGGACCTAAACCAAAGAAAGCAGGATCAAGACACACGGTGTCAGCTAATGCACGCTCGTCGTCACCGACGTCAGTCCGCCCCAAATATTAGCGAGGCTGGATTTTCCGGTCGTCGCCTAGCCGCTAACACCTCTATGCTGTTCTTACCCTTCGAGACGGTCAGCGGCCACGGCACAGGGCTTGCGCACACACTTGGGGACGGACAGGCGCCCGCTCGAGTCGCCGTGCTCTTGTTCTGCATCAAGTCCATTTTCGTCAATGCCGGCGACGTTGGACAGACCTTGGTCCCAGCTGTAGGCAAGTTCGGACTCGTGCTTTCCGCCGCCTCTTCTGCAGTCAGGAGCTCCCCGAACGCTTGAGATCTTGTCAAGATGACAGACAACAACAACGCAGCGGGTCAGCAACTTCGACATAGAGTAGAGCACCTCGACTTCGTGATCGACTGGACCACATACAAGACTTGACAAGCAGAGAGAAAAATAGAGATGGAGATTTACATTTTGCCATCCGAGTAGCAGCGCGTGAGCGTTGGCGGTCCAGTCGCACAGCGTCGCACCTTCGGGTGCGAGTCAAGAGGCGGCAGCACGTCCGAATTGGCTCGCAGCGGCTTGAAGCTGGCAGTCTCGACCGTCGGGGAGTTCGCGGGCGTGGAGGTCGCCGACAGAGAAAAGAACGAGTGCGCCGAGTCCAGTTTCCGCTTGGCCTTGGGGCCGTCAGCGCTCGACCGTCCGCTGAAGGACGCGGCAACAGGAGCAAGTTCCATGAACCAGACTCACCACTTTTCAAGGCTGGAGAACTGAGTCGGATCCAACGAGGCCACGTCCCAGAGGCGCTAAGGCGTGCGATGCCGCTGCTTGAGCGCTGGAGGTTGAAAGGGTTTCTGTCGTTCTCGCTCTAGCGGACGCGAAACGGCGCGCGGGTTTCGCTTTGGAGGCGAATAGTGACAGGTCTCAGTGGTGGTCACGAAACGCTTCCTGGTGCATTGGGTGGCTCGGAGGCACTTCTGAACTCTGCCTTTTGCATGCATGATGCAAGCAGCGCCTATTTCCATTGGTTTAACATTCATCGAAGGCCTTCTGGCCCCTAGCTGCTCATAATGTGCGGGCGGAAATACTTGTCCATTACGCCCAGCAGGAATTCCGTAGAAAACTGCAAGTGATCGCCGTCTGTCGACAGGAAGTGCACCTTGCCCGCCTTGTCCAGAGTGCGCAGCCCGAAGAGGTCTTCCTCGTACCATTTGGTCTCGTTGAAGCCGAGCACGTTCTTATACGGATCGCCGTCTCGGTATGCGCCGAACCATTCGGACTCCTTCGGGTAGATCTGAGTGTCTTTCTCTGCTCGGACGAGCACGAGGTTCTGAAGCTTCACGAAGTTGTCTTTGTACGTCTGGTTCTTCGGCGCCTTCTCGTTGTTAATGTCAGGAAGGAAGTCAACTGAATCATGGGGAACAACGAACAATCGCATAAGAGTGAGACACAATAGGTCCGGAGCATGTTGAGAGCAATATGACAGCGAAACTATTACCATGCTTCAGATAAGCTTCGATCCGAAGAGGGTCACGAAAGTAGTTGGCCTGTGCGATACGCTCTACAAAAAGAACGAGTTAGCAGCCAGAAAGACTAGACAAGTCAAAGTCAGCGACGTACCTTGGATTCTGCTGGTGTAAACTGCTTCTCCAATAAGCTAGAACAGAACATGTACACGATCCGTCAGGTACTTCGACAGCTCTCCATCCTCAGCACTGCAGCTTACCTTGTCAATCTCCTTGCAAATAAAATTGGTAATAGAGCACCTCGGCAGTCCACTCACACCAGCGAGTGGTCCATGCACCGATATAAAGGTGTGCACTGGAGGGTCGTTGTAGCGCTCAATGTACGCTCGGACCAGCAGATTGCCCTTTGCAGCAAGAACAACGCAACCGCACACATCAGACACAGGAACCCCATCTGCCACCACGCCGCAAGTGCGTACAGACCTGCGAGAAGCCTGCTGCATTGAATCCCTCCTTTAGTCGCGGATCCTGACCGTTACAAGCTTCAGAAGTCAGCAAGCCACTTGCTCCAATTGCACTCCCAGCCAGTCAATTGCTGTACCTCTCGCACAGTCTTGGCGAACATCGCCACCTGGTCATTCATCTTGACGAAGAAACTATCCTCCACGTCCTCCCCCACGGAGTTTCCCAGCTGCACGCTCGCCACGTACACGCCGAGGTGCTCCGAGATGGCCTGGCCCCAATGCAAATGCACTCGTCAGTCTGCTGACAACCTAATTGCAATGCGACTGCTGTGTCTTGTCCATTTCCCACATTCTGGATGCGCCGCATGCCTCCGTTGCCTGCGGCGTCACCCATGCCGTGCATTAGCACGACCGGTAGCTGCGTCGTCTCCTCGAAGACCGTCGCCTTCTTCTCCACCCGCTGCCGCTCCGGCTGCACCAAATACGCCGCCGACGCCTCGCTGATCAACGCGAACTGCACCAGCACGACCGCCGCCGCAGCTGCCGCCACCAGCAACAGCAGTCGGTTGCCTCGCTCCATTAGATCGGTCAGCTAAGTATCAGCTTCCCTTTGTCCTTCTTCAAGCAGTTAACCTTTTCTATCCTCGTAAGTACGGTTATCTTCCCGCTTAAGTTCGATCGACGCGTCTGGCTGGCAATCGTCTGCACCTTCATAGCGAGAGGTGGAGACCGACCGACAGCTACAGCGACAAAGTGACCAAATGGCGTTCGCACGGGCTCAAGTGGTGCGCGACGCGGGCTCGGCCATGTCCCGCGGTGGCGCGCGTGGCTGGGGCTGGTTCCACCGCTCACTGGCCAAGATGAACGCGCCCGAGGCGGCGCCCATGGCCTACGACCACGTGGTGCCCACCCCCGCGCAGCCGCGACCCCGCGCCTTCCTGGACGTGAGCATCGGCGGCGCCAAGGCCGAGCGCATCGTGGTGGAGCTGGCCAAGGACATCGTGCCCAGGACGAGCGACAACTTCCTCAAGATGTGCACGGACGGCTTCAAGTCGTCGCTGGGCCAGGGCTCGTACCAGCACTCCAAGTTCCACAACGTGACCAAGGGCGTGTACGTCGTGGGCGGCGACGTGCTCGCGGGCGACGGCACCGGCGGCCACGCCGCGCTGGAGGAGAACCAGCGCTACTTCGACGACGAGAACTTTGCGCTGCAGTTCTCGGAGCACGGCGTGCTGGGCATGGCCAACGCGGGCGTCAACAAGAACGCGTCGCAGTTCTTCATCTCGCTGGCGCCGCTGCCGCACCTCAACGGCCGCAATGTTGCCTTTGGCAAGGTCGTGGAGGGCAAGAATGTGTTAAAGAGTATTGAGAGCGTCTACTGTGTGCAGCACAAGCCCCTCACGGATGTGGAGATCGTTAGTTGCGGCGTGCTGTAAAGCGACCGAAGAGAGAGCAGTCTTCTCCTGGAGATATGCAGGTAAAGAGCAGGGTGCTGAGCCGAGGACGCTTGGACTAATAGAAACACGATGCGTGGCGCCGCTTTTGCTCACAGATTGGCTTGTTGGGGTTGTTCGAGCTTGGTATCGTGCAGAATTCAGATAGGGGTTGCGATCCGAGGTGAAGGAATGAGCTGCGACGCGAAACCTTCCAACTAAATGCAACTTCTGGTCGAGGTGCTTTGCGAATTGTGAATGAGGCTGGTTACGTTGACAAGGTGCTATAGTCAACGACAGCTGGCCGCTCTCGCGCGAATGCCATGTTCGTGCGAACGAATTAGTGCAAGCCACGTGAGGTGGTGACCACAACGGATGGATTTATCCTTTTGAGTTGCTCTGACATGTGAAATGCAAGGACCTTGCGCTGACGACGCTAACGTTGTGCTCGCAGCCTGCGATCCACAAGTATGATAGCCCTCACCATCTAGGTCTTGAAGTGCACGATGTCAATGCCGCAACCTTCGTATTTTACTGTCAAGCCTGTTCATCTACTGTACTCAATAGTTCATCTCATTTGCATGACGTGGCGGGCGCGCGTTTCCAGGCACCAAGCAGCTCCGTCGCAGATCATGTCATGACTGAAGCATGCACCGCCACCTATGTTAGCCACTTCAACTCAAAAATCTTCAGCTTTTGAACCTTGTTTTTTTCGTTTAAACTTGTAAAATACTCACATGAAAATGAAAAGAGTGCCAACTTCCTCCCTCGCCGCCAACACATCACTACAGCCGCCTATTCACGTCTAGGCGACTCTTTTCGGCAAAGGAAGCACCGCCGGCGGCTGCTTAGAACTGAGCCTCCGTGACACCGTGGCCCATCGTGTTCGTCGACGACAGTCCGCCCGTGATGGTGTTCTGCATGGCATCCACCAACTCGGTGCCCGACCAGCCCTGGTGCTTGAGCGTCTCCACACCCTCGTTACGCTCAGCACGCTGCACACCCTCGACGTAAGCGAGCATACCACGTTTGGCATAGTCGCGCGCGAAGCGCGTGATGCCAAGCGAGTCGCTGTGGAATCCGGCCAGAGTGATGAACATCCAGCAGAAACCCATGCGGGCCAGGTCCGTCACGAACGTCTCGATCTCCGTGTCGCTCATGCCAGCGGCGTCCCAGTTGAAGGACGGCGACAGGTTGTATGCCAGCATCTGGTGGGGCACCCGCGCCTTCACGCCCTCGGCGAAGGTACGAGCAAGAGGCACACCCGGCTTGGCCGTCTCCATCCAGATCAGGTCGGCGTACTCGCCGTAGGCACGGCCACGGGCAATGCAGTACTCCACACCGCCGCGCACGCGCCCTCCACAGTGCGGGCAATATCCCAGTCAAAGGCAATGTTCACGCCAAGAGACTTGGCCAGGGACTGCAGTTTGGGCAGGCACAGCTCGAGGCACTGGGCGTTCCACTTGGCAAGAGCGTCCGAGCGGCCCGACTTCTTCAGCACCTCACGGACAGCCTCCGGGTAGGTCATAGCGTGAGCGCGCATGTCCCAGTCGCCCTCACGGCCAGCGCGAGTGGCATCAAGGTACGATTCCACGTTCGGGTTGGTGGCACCAATGATGAAGGGGTGGTCGCGGGGTCAATGTTGTTGTCCAACAGAGTGGCGGCCTCAGCGTCCGTACGGGCCACAATGACCAGGGGACTGTTGAGGATGTCGGCCTGCAGACGAGCAGCGATGAGACGCTGGATGTGCTCCTGGATGGAAACCAGCACCTTGCCGCCCATGTGGCCGCACTTCTTCGTGCCGGGCTTCTGGTCCTCGAGGTGGATGCCAGCGGCGCCGCGCTCAATGAACATCTTGGTCAACTTCATGACGGCGGTGAGACCACCGTGTCCCGTGTCGGCATCGGCGACGATGGGGCGCAAAAAGTCCGTGGGCGGGGTGCGAGCGCGCTCCTCGGCCGTCATGCGACGGCGAGCCTCGTACTGTTTGCGGTCGTGGAAGAGCTGGGCGCGGAAGAGCTGGTCCACCTTGTTCGGCACCGTGTCCATGGGGTAGTCGGCCACGTCCGGGCCGGGCTCGTTGGACGTAGAGGCCGTGGACGACGACTGCCAGCCGCTGATGTAGACGGTGGAGAGGTGCTTGGCCATCTGCGTCACCTGGATCGTGTCCAGCGCGCCAAACGTGTGGCTCGTCTTCTGGGCGGCCTGCAGCTCGCGCAGCATCTTGTAGAGCTTGCGCGACATCTGCGCGCCCTCGTTGGCGGCGGGCACCGTACCCTGGAGCTTGACCACGTCCTCGGCGCCGTACGGGCGCTGCACATACTTGAAGCGATCGCTCTTGAGGAAGGCCTCGGTCTGCTTGACGCGGCGCGCGTAGTCACTCTCCTCGGCGCGCGAGTCGTGTGAGCTGATGTGGCTGGCGATCTGGCTGATGCGGACGTGCGGGCGCTCATGGCTGTCGACTGTGGGAGGAGAGGCTGGGGGCTTGACGCTTCTTGGGCGGCCGGCAAATTGGGAACTAAGCGAGCCCAGCAAGCAATCTTCACCAGCGGGACTCGGCGACGGCTCGCAAGATCAGGGCGCGAGGATTGGTCGAAAAGCGCAGGCGCGCCGCTTACGGAGGGCCGTCACACGCGCCGTTTGGCGCAAAGAACGCGCGGATGGTGTGGCGCACACCAGCACGACCTTGCGCGTCGGCAATTCCGACGTGGACGTTGAAGATGCGCTCGAGGAGACGCAAGCCAAATCCCGCAGCCACGTGCCTTGACACGGTGTTTGTGTTTGCCCTGCAACGTATTCACGTGAAACGGAGCTGCGGGCGGAGGACGAAGACGAGGGCGTCGACACGGCACGGTCACCGCGTTAAATCGCCGCCCCAGCTGTGGTACCATGCACTGCAACTTACAAGTCCTGCAGCCAGCAGAAACGACCGAGGCGCCTGTGAGAACCACAGGAATAAGCCGCCGAGCGGGTTTTGATGAACGGCAGCCCTGAGAAGGACCACCTGCCCGACAGGCTGTCGAGGCAGGGCGCTGAAGGCCTGTACTCCGTGATTGGTATGCGCAAGCACTTCGGCGTTACCGCACCGAAAGTGTCTTCCATGCTGGTGCAGGAGCCATCACCTTGCATCAAGGCAAGTCGCCCATGTTAGCTAGGCAAGCGGGTTGCCAGGAACAACCACAGGAGCTTGTCAGGCAAACGTTGGTATGTGGAGCAACATTGAGAATTATACATTGAGCTTTTCGAACCTCCTTGCATGCAATCGACCGATTCCAAGGACTGGCGAGATTGCTCATTCGTGCACAGGAACCTCATGATCCTATGCTGATCACGGACAATGGCAGCTATTCAGCTGACGTTAGTTGACCTCGCGTCGATCATCGCAGCTTTCGATGCGCCCGAGAACGTGGGCATGGTCCCGGCCGCGCGCAGCGACGCCAGGTACAGCAGGTCGTGGCGGCTGCACTGGTCGGACTTGGTGGCGCGCGCGTTCATGAGCCGCAGAAGCACCTTGCCGTTCTCCCCCAGCAGCACCTTGAGTGTCAGCTCGGGCGTGAGTAGCTGCGAGGCCTGCGGTCGGGTCTCCTTCGGATCGTAGGCCTGAAGTTTTAGCGGAATACCTCGAGTTCCAGTGCATGCATGCTACATGGACAAGTGGGCAATGGTCGTGGCGCTGGGAAGTTGTCGCGGCTACAGTCCGATCGATGAACCGCAAGGCCTCATTCTGGAAGGCCTGCCGCGCATACTCAACACGTTAGCTAACAAGCACAATGAGTCAGAGTCACGCTCAACGAAATCAACGGGCAGCTCTTCCCCGAGAGACGCGATTTAACATAGTGAATGGAGAGTTGGAAGACGAAGTTATTCGTCTACTGCAGAGAGCGAGCTCGAGCAGAGTAATGACGTCCATGGCTTCCGATTCCTGAAGCCCACAAACACACTGCACCTTCCATTTGCACTACGAATTGCTGCGCCCGACTGAACGGGCGTACTAGCCGCCCTCGTGCACCCGTTGTGTCCGTTTCATCCACACTCACTATGTAACATTCACGTCCCCCACCCCATATCGTCGGGCGCGCTATCCAAACCTTCCCCGACACCTGGGATTGGCTGGCCTTCTGTCGCGGCACGTTGGACGGCCAAGCCAAGGCCGATCAATCAGCGTCTACAGCGCCCCCGCCTGGTAGCACCGCCGCAGTTTGTGGCCCCGAGCGCCGCCCGTACCTGTTACACCGCCGAGGATCTGACCAGTGCCGGGCGCACTCTCTCGCTCTCTCCGCCCATAGAAGTGCAGCCGTTTCGACACATTCGGACGCCATGGCCAAGCGCCGCCAGAGCATCGAGGTGTTCCGCCTGCGGCTGCGCGAGACCGTGAACGAGGGCGACGACAGCGACAGCGTGGCCAGCAGCAGCACACGCAGCCTGCTGAGTCTGCCGGAGCAGGAGCCGGCGGTCCCGAGCCCGGAGGCCGTTGAGCACACGCTGGAGAAAAGCAGGAGCGACCGCGCCATCTCCAGGAAGGACACGGCGAGGCGTCTGCTCGAGCCACGTATCGAGGAGGAGCTCATTGACGACTATATCGATGAAGACATTGACGGACGCAGCCCCGGCGAGAGGCACAAGCCGTGTCTGGTGACGTCGTCGTCGTCGGGGACGATGGGAGCTCTAGGACGATACGCTGCAGCCTCGACGCTGCCATTGAGATCGACATTGATGATCTCCCACTCATTGAAGATGCAGTTAAGTCTGAGGACCACAACAAGGCTGCGGGAGGGAACGGATCCTCTTCGCAGCTTCGTGCACAGGAAGAGCCTGAGGGTACGGAGACAGCCGAAGTGGAGGAGGTGCCGAAATCCCAACCAACACCCTTGGCCCAAACCAAGGACAACTCGCGCTCGTCGCGGCGCGTGGTGCTCGTCACGCGTCCGAGTCAACGGTACGCTCCTCGTTGATATTTTGCGGTCTTTGTATCTTCAGCGTCTTGATCTAGTTGCGATGGTAATGCTCATACAGGGATATTGAGATGTGGACGGAGCGTGCAACGAGCACCATGGTCAAGTCGACGGAGGTCAATTCTCGGCCAACACCCACGGGTGCACAAAGCCGACGGTGGGTTCTTGAGTACAAACCAGTGGTTCGTCATTCGGGCTGGCTGATCAAGCGCGGCCACGGCCTTCGCAACTTCAAGCGGCGGCTATTCTGCATTGTGGATAATGAACTGATTTACCACGATACGCACGACGCGACGGAGGTGCGAGGCAGACTCGATCTGACCCGTAAGAGCACGGTTCAGTGCCTCTTGCACAGCGGTTTCAAGTTTGCACAGGAAGTTATAGCATGGTGCTCTACGCCATGGACAACCACGACCGCGATGTTTGGATTCGCAAGCTGCAGGAGCACAACGTGCAGCTACTACCCGAGGGCTCCAAGACTGCGAAGCTTATGAGGCAGCACAGCGACAATTCCGACACAGGTCCTATCCTCTTTTCCGGGTGGTTACGGAAGCGTGGCCGCATGGTAAAGTCGACGAAGCGTCGGTGGTTCGAACTCTCCAACACGACGCTTTCGTACTACGCGCACCCGCAGGGCGGCTCCAGGAAGGGCTCTATTGACGTAAGTCATGCGCGCGCTTCACCTGTAGACACCCTGAAGACAGGTGAACGACACAGTTTTCAAATATGTTCCCACAGTCGCAATTTGTTTCTGCATGCGGACAGTCAAGAGGAGCGATCACTTTGGCTGGCTGCGCTCGCCTCCGTGGGTGAAGGTAGCACCGCGACGACGCAGTATGGAGCGACAAATGCAAAATTCAACCCAAATGAACCCACGATCCCCACCAGTGTGTCCGAAATCGGTAAAATGTGCAAGTGTGGTGCACTGGCGGAAGGTGGTCCAACCGTCGATGGCGTTTGCCGCCGTTGCATGTCCTCATTTATCACAAACACGGAGGACGCAATGATGGATGTGGCGCGTGAAGTGCAGCTACTGCTGGCATCTCCATACTCACCCGAGGGCTGCACGTCTCAAGCGTTTCTCAAGGAGCACACCGGCCGTCCTGTGCCTAATTCCACGGTGCGGGAGTTCATGACGGGTCTGTCGGATTACTTGATCCACACTCGCCTCAAGGAGCTTCAGATGCTTGCAGGAGTTGTAACCCCAAGCATCGGCTCGGATAGCGACACAGAAGACGATAGCGGAGCTAAGCAGAATGGACAAGCAGCTCCGGTCCATCAACAAGATGCAGCGGTGATTAGTGAAATCACGAACAACATTCAGAAGATTGTATACGAGCAGATTGAGGAGCGGGTGTTCTTTCCCTCTACCGGGCTATCTTGGCTAATGTGCGCGCACAAACCCGCGAAGACTCCAAGGTGCTAAAGGGGAAGATCGAGATCCTGCGTAGCAAGTCGCAGGCGTTCTTTGGTATCGGTCCCGACAGCGTGTCGTCGTCCAAGTGGGCGTCAGCCTGTGCTAAGCTGCGTGAGGTCGACAAGGTTAGCCTCCCGTATATGAAGCGTGCACAGTTGCTGGCGGCGTGCAAGGAGATTTATGCCATCTTCCACACTGAACATCCCACTCAGCCGCCTATGAGCGCCGACGCCTTTATCCCAGCCTTCATTTACGTGCTCATTCACTCGCATCTGCATGACCCCGTGGCTCTCAAGGAGCTTATTACCTTTTTCGACGCGGGCAGTTCGCAGGGCGAGATCGCCTACTTTGTGACGTGTCTGGAGATCGCGTTGGAGTACATTCGGTCGCTGCTGACGGCGTGTACCGTCGTGCTTTCGTCGTCGCGTAAGCTGGGCATCGAGTTCTCGAAGCACCCGGACGCCGACGTGGTCGTGGTGCACCGACTGGTTCCGGGTGAGCAGGCCCAGCAAAGCGGCGCGATCAACGTGGGTGACGTGTTGGTGGCAGTGAACGGGTTGCCCGTGTACGAGATGGAGCTGGCCGAGGTCGTGAAGCTCTGGCGCGGCGTGGACGGCGAGGCCGAGTTCTGCTTCCTGCCCATGAACGAGTACCTGAGGAAATACGGCACGTCGTGAGCTGTCCAAACGGCTAATTTGTCATCCACCCCCGCCGCCGATGGTAGTGAGCGTAGTGCATTTTCGTGAACCTGTTGACGTGTGTGTCGTCTACTATCATACTTACTGTTCGTCCAAATACAGATAACCATGCTTGTTGATCTTTTGCTCGATTCCTTGGCCAAACGAAGCGACAGTGGAGGCACCGCAGATGTCGAGGAATATTCGTTTTGCCATCTGCTCTCGACATGTGGGGTCTATCAAACCGGATCTCGCTAGCGGCATGCTGGTCATCCCGGCCTTATGACCAGCCTCCCAGTAAAGCCCGTTGCCACCGTGATCACAATTCAAAAATTCTGCAGCAGTCATGGCGGACACGTCGAGTGACTTCCTCCGGGTCCGGAGTCTGTGGCACACGCGCGTCGGTCGGTCGAAGAGCAAGGAGACGCAGGAAAAGCCCCGTGCTCCCTTGATGGTCTCGCCCGAGAAAGAGGTGGGAGATTGCCGCCCGTCCGTGTTGGAGTTTACGATCGAGTCGCAGACAACGCAAACCCCTGCGCTCGAGGGCGTGGACCAGTACCCAATCAAGAATTTCGTTCAGGAGGACATCGCGCAAGCGGACGTCGTCCACGTCTTCACGCCAATTAAACGCAGTGACGATGCACCTCCATCGCCTATATTCTCGGCACCATCATCATACCTTTTTGAGGAGGTGGACGACGTGTCCAAACCAGCCAAGCAGGATGACGACGGTGCACCGGTGTCACCAGCATCTGCAACATCCACTTCGCCATCGATGCCGTCTCCGTCAATGTCGCCTAGCAAACCTGCCATGAACCCGGTGACGTCCATGTTTCGGACGTTCTCGGATGCACGTCTCTTTGCGAGCAGCTCGGACTCGTCTCCGAAAGAGAATGCGTCATCGTCGCTCTTCTCAGCAAGCCTCCCGGTCCCATCCATCCCATCCATGCCAGACATGTCGGCATGGAAAATGAAATTCAACTACGGCAGCATCATAAAGGATTCTCCGCCACCATTGTCGTCGTCCTCTTCTTCGTCAACACTGCTGTCGATTCCGACACCGTGGCGATGCACACGTTCTGCTTCGGATAGTGCTTGCTCACAATCCTCGTCGACGTCGGCGTTCTCGTTTCCATCAGTCAATCTGATGTCGGCATTGCCACCTCGAGAAGCAGCTGAAAACGCCATAACCAATGTCCATCACATGTGCTCAAGGTACAGATCTGGCACAAACTGCACCAACATCGCTCGAGGAAGTCCGTACGGGGAGCTGATTGTTGCTGATATTCTGGCAGCACGTGATCTCCTAGTCGACCAAGACGAAAGCGGTGTCGATCTGCCATTTCGAGCCACAATGCAACTTGGCTGTATGAGCCGTCAGACTTCACCTGCAAATCGAGCAACTTTGTCTGTACACGAGCGGTTTGTCTTCTGGCTGCCCTCTTCGCCGACTATCGATCAGCGCACGCTCGACCTTTTCGTCCATGGCAGTGACGAACGGGATCTCGGCGAGGTTCACCTGTCTCTGGCAATGCCAGTAAATGAAGCTTTCGAGAACTGGTATCCTTTGGTATGTAGAGCTGATGGCCATAAGCACGGTACTGTGCGAGTTGCGATGCGGCGGCTGGTCCTCACCACATCGCCGATGTTCGAAGCTGGAAAGGCTCTCTCCACTCGCGAATGTTGTTTGAGCTATGCCGACCACAAATTGTACGGCGAGTTGTTACCTGAGCTCTGGAGCTCTTTCCCAATTGCCGAGTCAGCGAGTCCGTTGGGTCCCACAGAGGAACGTGTCAAACTCACTGATTTCAGTCAAAGGTTATTCAACTTCGATCACTCCACAGAGCCTCCCATCCAGCGAGACGTCTTCTAATGGCGTAGTACATGATTATCATCGTTAAGGTCGAAAGACAGACCTCATCCGTTTTAAGTATTGGAGTAAAAGTCATATTGTCTAGTAACCATCGTTTTCTCAACTCCACCGCTTCCTCAACGAAATGCCTAGCAAATGTTAATTAATGTCCCCACTACGTGTGTCACTGATTCTTTCAACACCACTTCAAGCATGAACTCGTTACAGCTCCTAAGTAATAAAAATTGGGCATGGGGGTGCCTTCATTGTGCTTTAGTGAACTACGCTAATCTTCCGGGCAGCATCTAACGCTGCACCGAAGCTGCACTATATATCCTACTAGATATGAGAAGGTGACTAAGTTTGCTATGCACGACTTAGATTAATCGCATGCAACTAAGCACCTGTCTGTTTACTCGAAGTACAAGACGCCTAGTACAGACGCTTCTCGTACGTGTACAGCGAGTGCACGTTGCCCTCACGCTGGGCAGCAGGAGTGCGCAGCTCAAAACGCAGCTCGCCGTTGTGCAGAGCCTTGTGCACGTTCTCGAGACTGGTCTGGCCCAGATCCTGCAGACCGTGCTTGATGCCCTGCTGCAGGTACGGAACGTACTTCATCAGCGTGCCCTTGTCAACCACGGCACCGCTGACACCCTGCGCAACCTTGACGCTGGCCGCGTGCGCGAAGTAACGCTTGGATGAGCCGTGCGACATAGCCTCAATGGAGCCCATGCCACGGTACTTCTTAAGACGCACACCGTCCTGGAAGAAGTACTGGCCGGGAGACTCCTCGGTACCGGCGAACAGCGAACCGCACATGACGGCCGAAGCACCAACGGTTAAAGCCTTGACAATGTGGCCCGAACTGGCAATACCACCATCAGCAATGACGGGCACACCAAACTGGCGAGCGTAGCGAGCAGTGTTGAACACAGCGCTGGCCTGAGCACGGCCCACGGCGCACACCTCCTGCGTGGTACAGATGGAGCCGACACCCATGCCGACCTTGAGGCCGTCAGCGCCAGCGTCGATCAGACGCTTGCACTGCATGCGCGTGACGACGTTTCCGCCGATCACGTCAATGTGCGGGTACGTGGCCTTAATCCACTTGATGAGGTCCACCTGGAAGGTGGAGTCACCCTGCGACGAGTCGATGACGATCAGGTTGGCGCCGGCCTTGATCAGCTCCGTGCAGCGGTCACGGTCGTTGTGGCGCGTGCCAATGGCGGCACCAACAAGCAGCTGCTTGTTGGCGTCCTTGGAGGCGTGCGGGAAGTCACGGTTCTTGACCAGGTCGCGACGCGAGATGAGCGACAGGAACTCGCCCTTGGCGTTCACGATGGGCAGCTTGCCCTTCTTGCTCTCGCGCAAGATGCTGTTGGCCTCGGACAGCGACACGCCCTCGGGGGCGGTGATGAGGTTGGTGGACATGACCGTCTTGAGCTTCGTCTGGCGGTCCTCGATGAAGTCAATGTCGCGGTTGCTCACAATGCCCACGAGCACGCTACCGACCTTGCCGTTCTCGGTAATGGGGATCCCGGCGAAGCCGAACTCGGACTTGATGCGGTCCACATCGGCCAGCGTGTCCTCCGGGGACAGGCACTTGGGGTCCGTGATGAATCCGTTCTTGAACTTCTTGACGAGACGCACCTCCTTCACCTGCTCCTCGACCGTCATGTTGTAGTGGATGATGCCGATGCCGCCGTGCAGGGCCATGCCGATGGCCATGGCGTGCTCCGTCACCGTGTCCATGGGCGAGCTGACGAGCGGCAGACGCAGCGAGATGTTGCGCGAGACCTTCGTCTCGAGCTTGACCACGTCCACACCGAAGTTGATGTGGCCCGGCATGAGGATCAGGTCGTCGTACGTGTAGCCGGCGCCGTTGTTCTTGTTGACGAAGATGTCGATGGCCGAGCGGCCGTCCAGCAGCTCCTGGTCGATGGCGGCAGCGTCCGTGGAAGCCATGGCGGTTACGATGGGATGGCAGCCAGTTGCAGAGGTTGTGAGGTGGGCTAAGAGGTATGGAGCAAATGCCCAAGTGAAGGAAGTGTCGGTTCATGACCGACCCAAGAGGCGGCGGCTCAGCAACCGAAGGCCAATGGTTTCGCATCTGCGTTTCAGCCAATGAAACAAGTGGATGGGCAACGATGGCAGCCAATCACTGGCCGACTGACGCACGTGGACACGGCAAAAAGCTGAGGAGCTCTCGGTGTTGGGTACCGTACATATCGTAAGCCGCGCACCGAGGACGTGGCGAAAGTATGCTTATGGGCCCGCTTACGGGCTTGTTGCTCAGCGAGCCATCAGGACATCGCGCGCGGCACTTAGTGCTAATCACGACGACCCGTCAGAATCTATATTTTACGTAACAACACATCAAGTATACGTTATCGACGGCTATAACTTCAACTTACTCGGTGGAAAGATCCGCACGAATCGTCGCAATGCATATCTATCTATCTATCTGTTGCACCACATTAGTAGATCTCCTTGCCAATCACTACCATGACGCACGAGTCGAGTCCCGGGTCGTCACCAACGAGCAACAGCGTCAAGTCGGTGGCGGACCAAGTGAGCACGACTAGCGAGTGCAGCACCGCGGAGAGCTGCGGCGTCGTGGACCTGCCTCGCGTGGCGCTGATCACGGGCATCACAGGCCAAGACGGCTCGTATCTGACGGAGCTGCTGCTGGCCAAGGGCTACACGGTGCACGGCATCGTGCGCCGGTCGTCCAACTTCAATACGGCGCGGCTGGAGCATCTGTACCGAGACCCGCACGACCGCGGGGTGCGGCTGTTCCTGCACTACGGAGACCTCACCGACGCATCCAATCTGTGCCAGATCGTGGCGAAGGTGAAGCCCGATGAGGTGTACAATTTGGGCGCGATGTCCCATGTCAAGGTGTCGTTCGAACTGGCCGAGTACACAGCTGACGTGGACGCTGTGGGTGCGTTGCGTCTTCTAACGTGTCTGCGCACATGCGGACTGGAGCGCTCCACTCGCTTTTACCAGGCGTCGACGAGCGAGCTGTACGGCAAGGTACAAGCTACACCCCAGGACGAAGAAACGCCGTTCCATCCACGCTCACCGTACGGAGTGGCAAAGCAGTTCGCGTTCTGGAGCGTCGTGAACCATCGCGAGGCGTATGGCATGTTCGCTGTGAATGGGATTCTATTCAACCACGAGAGTCCACGACGCGGACCGACTTTCGTCACACGGAAGATCACACGTGCCGTGGTACGCATTCGTGCAGGGCTCGAGAAGTGCCTCTTCGTTGGTAACTTGGACGCTAAACGTGACTGGGGTCACGCACGCGACTACGTGGAGTGCATGTGGCGCATGCTGCAGCATGACACCCCAGAGGATTTCGTTGTCGCCACAGGCGAGTGCCACAGCGTGCGGGAGTTCGTCGAGCTTGCCTTTGCTCACGTTGGGTTAACGATCGCGTGGAAAGGTGTTCGAGGCTCGAAGGACGAGATTGGTGTCGTCGTTGATGACAATCACATGCCACCGGACAGTCGACTTTTGGATCCAGACCGCGTTGTCGTGCGTGTGGACCCTGTATATTTCCGCCCCGCAGAGGTTGATCTGCTATGTGGCAATGCCAAGAAGGCTGAGCGTGAGCTGGGTTGGACTCCAACCGTTCACTTCCAAGAGCTTGTCGCTGAAATGGTTATGTCTGATGACCGCGTACTACAGACGGAGGAGACCCATGGCACGAGATTTGGCTACGGCAAAGTGCCGACAGTGTGCTCAAGCAGAGAATACAACGGCATTTAGCGAGCTTGTTTTTGCTGAATTGAATAACAAGCGATTGTATAGCAATTTATCCTAGCATCATAATTCAAAATTGAAGCCTGTCTAGAGGCTCTTACGCTCCTGGTGGCGCCGAAGCAGTACGCGGCGCTCAAGTTCAGGCTGGGCTGCAACATGACCCTCAATCTCCTGAAGCACGGGCCCTTGCAATCGTGAAAGCACCTGCGCAAACGTTGGGCGACGCGCAGGGATGTCACGGAGGCAGTCCTCAATAAGTCGTCTACGCTCAGGCAAGCAGCTCGAGGGTAGCGATGGTCGTAACCCCTTGTGTGCGACGCGCATGAGCACCCTTAGACCCGTCTCATCCTGATCATGGTACGGAGTGCGTCGCGTTTCGAGCTCCGTCAGCACAATACCGAAAGAATATACGTCAGCCTCGGGTCCGTATCGTTCACTGCGAATGATCTCAGGAGCGAGCCAAAACGGCGTGCCTACGAGGGTGGTGAGTGCGTCAACGCCCTTCTTATAACGACGACTGAGCCCAAAGTCACCCACTTTGCAACCAAATGTGGCTGAGCACAGAATGTTTACACTCTTCAGATCACGGTGCACCACGGGTCGTTCTTGCGAGTGCAGGTACAGCATGCCTTGCACGGCGTCAACTGCCATCTTTAGCAAAGGATCTGCCCACGTGAAGTTCTTGCCCAGTCCTGAGTGCAGCACGCTGTGCATATCGCCATTTTCAAGGTATTCCATCACGATACACAGATTGGACGCGTTGTCCCAGCTAGCACCGATGAACTGCACGATATTAGGATGCCGCAGACACGACATGAGCTCGATCTCATCACGGAAACTCGCCAACGCGCTGTCTCCATTCGATTCTTGTCTGTTCCCACCCCGATTTTGGCGACTGTCGGACCCGACGATGTGCTCACGACGCATACGTTTACATACGACTATGGTGCCGAAATACCTAGCCTTGATAACATCACCCATGGAACCTCGACCTATAGCTTGTATAAAGGTGAGATCGGCAAAAGGGATGTGTATCATTTCGAGATGACGCATCTCCGGGGCCGCCATCACACGTGCTACAGCGCGTTCCTCATCGGCATGGGCAGTATCGTTCTGCAGCGCAGCCTCAGCCTGCTTGAGTGACGACTTCAAACTTTCGTTCTCTTTCTCCACCAGGAAGTTAGACAGGAACGAGCGACGGTTTGTTCGGTCAGTGGAGTACGACAAGATAAGTAGCAGCACGACGGCCATACCAAAACAAAATGTGATGAGCCACTGCAACTGCAGTCCAAACGCACTCACCACGATAGCGTAGATAGCAGCACCAGTAACACCCACAACCACGATCTGGATAAATTCCAGCCGAATCGAAATCACAAATAGGAAGCTAAAGAGCGAGGCAAACCCCACGAGTGTCTGCACCAGTGCGTCTGAGCACATGTGGGTGACATCTACAGCCAAATTCCTCTGCTCATCGTTTAAATAGGCGAGGACCACGTGGATGGTGGCATTACTGACGTCTTCACCGCTGCCACTTGAGCTGCCATTAAAGCCAGCAAACGTTTCGGCAAGCCCTGGGTTCGAAGCTTCACATCCGATTTGGTCGTTGACGACCTCGGTAAAGGCGTTGATAGCAAGACGACTGGAATCCGCCAGCCATACCTGGAATGTCAGGTTGAAGAAAATAATAATGAGGCACACCCAGCTGCGCCATCGAGTCTGGAACGGGTTCCACTTGTTGGGAAGCACAGCAAACGGTAACGCGATAGGGATATATGTCCACTGAAAGATGGTAGGTAGCGAATCGTAGCTCATGAGAAATTGCTCCATCCCGTGGAAACCCGAGCCCGGGAGCACTAAGAACACGAGGTTCACAAACAAATGCACAGCAATCCAGAGCCCTACATGCCACCGGGCGCGTCCAAACCAGTACACTGCTGTGAAATCTTGGTACAGTGTTTCCAATTTGGGGTCCAGGAAAAAGCGCGTATACTTGTTGAACACCTGTGGATCAGGCTTCACCAACACCGCGTCGATATACTCCACTGTCGCATCGTCCACATCCAGCAGATTAGCTCCTTTATCATCGTCATTGCTTGACCGTTTGCGCCTCTGTTTATCCCGCTTGTGTTTTCGTCGTCTTCTCTCTCTCGGGGTTCCCTCCCCGAACGCGGCGTCGTCCTGGTGACGTAGCTCAGCTCCACTAAACATCTCCACACGACGATCTCCATTTTCCCCTGTATGACTGGACGAAGAGCCCGACACGACAGGAAGCAAAGGCGCTGCAAACCCCACGCGCTTCACGCCAGTTCTCGGCCGTTTCCTGTCCTTATTCCTCGGCACTAAAAAGTGAAAAGGATCCTGCTTTGAGTGCTCCTCCGCGTCATGCGGATCTCTAGGCGTCAACCCAGCAACACCAGCCCCTCAGCTCTTGCAGGCTTCCTTCGAGACTGGTCACCCTGCAAAGTTTCAATATTCACAGCCACCGGCGGCAGCGGTGCG
>JAAVTI010000896.1:0-33819 GCA_011947335.1 Phytophthora constricta
TTTTTCAGCACCTTTTTGTGCACCTTTGAGCACCTTCAGCACCTTTCCTCTCAAATCGAATCACTTAAATTACCGGCCAGCGTAATCTTTCAAGTGAACCGGAGGGCGCATCTCTGAACCGGTCCGCGTTTTGGTGAACCGTTGTCATTCACCAAACGGCACTTCAGCAGAAGAACGCGAGGATGGCGTCGTCGCGCGACCTCCCACATATCTCTATGCTGGTCAATGGAAGCAGCCGGGATGCAAGCACCAGCCCCACAGGAGCTTCGCGTCTGTTGTGGAGTCGCATTGATGAGCTGGAGGACCTGCAGAATAAACTGGCCAAGATGCAGGAGTTGCTGTCAATTCTCGTGGAGTTGCATCAAGAAGTCACCGCTGATGTGGATGAGAACATGCACGCTGCTTTGCAAACAGCTACTGAAGGCAGCGAGCTCCGTCAGGTTGTGAATGCGCCATTTTCAGCGGAGCTGCATGCCACCATCAGCAGATGCCGCCAATCGTAGCGGTATTTTGCTATGCATGCCATCGAGATAAGATAAAATGAAGATATATTCAATATCAACAGAACGCACTTGTGCCCGCCCCAACAAGCCCTACGAAAATGAACGATTGATCTCATTTGAAATCACCTGCAGCTGTGCCCAGCCATTAACATCTTTGCGGCGCTCCTCATCATTCGTCGTACTCTCCGAAAGGATAGACCAGAGGAGACGCAATCGCATCACACTCAACTCCTGCTCTAAAATGCTTTTGCGATTCTTCAAGTCGCGTACACAGCACACGTAGCTGTACGCCTGTGCTATACAGAATAGGCCGCAGCTCACCCCATCGTCTTGCGTCGGCCGCTTGATTCTGGTGACGACAACGGTTGGAAGTTGCGCAACTGATTCGCTCAGTTGGACGTCAGTCTTCGACATGGAGTCTACTGCTGCGTGGTTATTGCCGTCTGCTGCCTCGTCCGCAACGGATTGGTGATCACTCATATCGTCACTCGTCGCCGTAGCACCAGCACGCGGTGGATCGCCACTATCATCCACTTTTGCACCGGTTTTCTCACTTGGTGGTGCAGCGTTTGTCTGGTCGAGCAAAGATACTTTTCCATGAGATGCTGAAACACGTTTTCGTGGCGGTACCCTTGTAAGCCGTCTTGGATTCAGCATGCGAAACTTGTCACGGCCAATATCTCGATCTAACCATTTGCGCAGCAGCGGCAAGGTAAATGACACCCATGTGTCCTCACAGACGTCCAAGTTTGTACTTGCTCCCAGTGGGTCATACAAGGTCACCCAAACCTTGTGCTTGGTGGGATCGTCGCTGCTCATCTGGATCTCGACTTCTGAATCATCCAGTGCTTTAACGCCTTCATATAGATAGGAACCAACACGTAGCTGCATGAAGCTAGTCGGTGATCAGGTAGAGTAGTGTCACCGCGCTCAACGTCACCAGAAGCAGCTGTGTAGCACCCACTGCAGTACTGGCTGACATAGTACAACGCGGCATTCATCACCACATCATTCAGCCGTTTGCTTCGTGCAAGGTGGCCGATGATTTCGTTGAACGGCGCCATCACTCGTCCTCCTGCAGCTCCTGACGGCGTAGTAAATTCACGGGACAGTGAAGACTCACGAAAAAGTTGCGCAACTTGGTTAGCAAGCGACACATTGTCCAGCGTTATTCTCTCTAGGAAAGGCGTTTCCAAGTCGTCCACACCACTACAATCTTGCTCCACCCAAGCGAGATCCTTGTCATAAGTCTTGCAATCCTTGATGGCGTCATAGAAGTCAGACACCCTGTGGACGTAATCCCTGCAAAGGCAAACAGCAAAAGGTTAGTGCAAATAGTATATCACCGCGCACGAACGTCACATACATTGTGAAGCCACCCATCTCTGTGGCAACGTAGGCCACCGGGATAATGTCCTCTGGTTCTGGTTCCAGATCTTCCACCTGTTTAGACGTCCATTGCGCAAGAGCACTATTGACACGTCTCAGCAACGCTCGTGGTATGATGAAGTGTTCACCTTTTCTGGCAAGCTCAGCACGGCATTCAATCACCGTCGGAGTTCTACTAAGGAGGAACTTCTCTCCGTACAGCACAGGGTATTGCTTGCTCGTCTCGGCGACTTTTATCACGTCGGGTGTGTGACGCATCCACAGAACGAAGTCGGACAGCGTGACGGGGCAATCACATTCACAGTCGACCACACCTCGCTGTCGTGAGGATACTGATTTTGCCCGAGATGTTGTTGGAGGAGACAACTTGATGACTTCTAGATTGTCAATAGCATCCGCTCGTAGCAGAAGATCTTCTGTTTCCTCCAGAATGGTTTCGGTAGTTTTAGAGTGCGTTTCGCTATCCGCGTCGAGCACTTGTTGAGAATGCTCGCTAACTTATAGATCTGGGAGTGAGATCTGCGAGGGATTGTCCAGGTAACATGCCGTCAGATCGTCCGACAAAGCTCTGATCACCGGGGATCTTCCGCTCTTCCCTCTTCGCTAGTCTCCACACTGTTCGCGTCACCCGCTGTTGGCGTCGCATCAGCGTCGGTTTGCTCGATTGTCACGCGAAGGTGCGCCTGGTTCCGCTTAAGTTGCGCACCTTCAAATCCAGTGTCCTCGTCAACCTCCTCATCTATCAGCTCACTGTCGGCTCCGATTCGTCTACAACTTGAAGGGGGTCCAGGCTCCATTTCTGCATGGACTTATTCACCGTTGCACGCAGGTCGGCAAATTCTTCGTAGAACCGGTGCGACGGCAACTGCTGGAGTGTATCCACAAGTGGCTGGACCTCAGCGCGAACCATGTTATACTTTTCGCACTACGACACGACCGTCTATTCACAAACCTCGCCTCTCTTCTGTCGCACGTACGCGATATGCTTCTCCGACGCCAGCACGATAGCCGAGGAAGGCTTGTGTGCTACCGCTCCAGTTAACCGGCTGACGGATCGGAGATGGTGAATGGTGGAGTTTACAATGGGAACAACACTTTGAGCTGTCGCCATTGACCACCGAGAGGAAAGGTGCGCCACTTCAAAAGCGCTTTCCGCCCTATGCGTCGCAAGAACACTGCACAAGTGCTTGCACAGCAGCCATGTCGACGCGAAGAACAAGCAATCACACTCGACATCTCCAGCCACAGGCCACGTAACTTGAATATAACCTCCCTCAGACAGTGCAAGTTTGTAGATATCCTGGTTCCAGTCAGCAGCGAGGTGCCAGCTCCAGTTTTTCCCATCCAGCAAGTAGCGCTTCCACTGACCAAGCACCAATTTCATCGTGAATGTATTCAACACAATATTTTGCAGAGCACCAGGTAACTTATCCGTGACAGCCGACCGCATACCAAACATCGTAAGTGTAGTCGCCAAATCACGTAAGACACTGAGTTGGTGCTGCATGAGCACTCGAACACACCGATCGATGCTGTTTTTTTGCCCAGCAGCTGCTTGAGCTGATTTCACCCTGCTTCTACGCGATTAGTAGTCGTGTTGCCGGCAGAGAAACAACGTCGGCGGCCAAAATTCGCCCACATGCTGCTGCAACTTTTCCAGTTCCGCGTGAAGTACGCTGCGAACGCAGGCGCAATCTTCTTCGTACGACACTCGAAAACCTTCAACCTCTTCTCAAACTGCTCGCGTGTAGGCAAATAGAGAAGATCCGCAAAAGATGCTTGAATTCTGCTCTGTAAATTGGTCGCACAAAGTACTTCTTCCCTGAAATCATGCCTTTGACGTACCGAATAGCATGGAATTGACACAACAGAATCTGTACAAATGCTAAAAACTTAACAATAGCACACCGAAAGCAACCAAGCTTACCGCGGATTTCGGAAACTCGTCGCGCAGCGTAGACCATTCTGTGAAATCCTTGTCAATCACAAGGCTCTGCAATTTATCCGCGGTCGGGTTGTTTTTGATGAACCACCGCAACACCGCCAGCAAAGTGATTTTCTGCTGGTTGAGGCAAAGGAAGTCGAGCACCGACACGCCACGACCAGTAGCCAAGATAGCGAAAAGATAACCTGTAACACACAACGATGACACCAGAGTGGCGTTCAGAAGGCTTCATTTTTATCGAAGTTGCGCAACTTTTTATCACTCACCCACGCTAAACCCAATGTCGGTGCAGTTGTGAGTCCAATCCAGCGCAAGCGTGTCGCCCCACAGCCGAAATGCCTCGCGTTGAGCGTTTGTCTGCATCGCAATTCCAACCGTGCGGTCGGATTCACCCTGCACTACGAGACACCCATTTGTCTCGTCCGTCATAAACTCGGCCAGCACTACCCTCAACCGCTTTTCCGCGGAGCTGCTACCAAGCCGAGCGTTCATTAAGTTCCGGATTTGCTGGGATGAGATCGGCAAGCCTGGTCAGATAGCACAGGTTAGTACGGCCAACACACAGCCACACAAAAACCACCGTGCATACCAACCTGTCTTGTCCGCAATAAAGTTTGTGATCTGCTTCGTTTCAGTATTGGTTTTCCCGATCGCATCCAGCATGGATAGGACAGAGTCGCTAATTAGATCCTTGCATTGCTTCAGCGCAGCGTCGATGGTTTCGTTCGTAACGTGGTTATGGTTTATCTCCTAGGTTAGTCACATGCATGTCAAACAGTCAATAAAAACACGATCAAACAGATAGCATTGAACAGACCTCGTGTGTTATTTTAATAACCCATCGTCGTTTCAGCTTGACGTTTACATCCTGAGACGAACACGTCTTGGCTCGCTTTGCCGTAGGTGGCGCTTGCATACACATCACAGCCACTCGAAATGAAGCCGTGCACCCGCGGTAGCGATTACTCTTGACACGCTTGCCTGTCCCACGCGACTTCTGCTTGCAGCCAAGAGTGCAAGCGTACTTTCTGAACGCGTATCCGAATTCGGCCGGGACTTGGCACTCTGGATGTTTTGTGCGCTGCTTGTTGTAGTAGGCCGCAGTTTGGCAGTCTCGCGTGCAATAGACCACCAAGTTTTCCTGCTCGAACTGCTCCCAAAACGAAAAAAGGCGGCCCACGTGGAAAACGTCTTGCCCACGATGCTAGGAGCGACTGCTAAAGGCACATGAAACATGGGAACAGCTGCATACGCATGATTAGAGTCGCACAAGATTAAGTCTCTGAAGACAGCACTCACCTGGTGTCGGCTGAGTGGGTTCGATATCCTCGTCGTCGCCGCCGCTGTCGTTTCCCTCGTCGTCCAGCGCTCGCTTCTTCTTGCTACCGCCAGCTCTTTCCAACCTCGATGTGCGCGGAAAGCTCGACGTGTGCGGGAGTTTGCGAATCTTTGAATAAGGCCAGGTTCAAGTACGTGCGCGCACGGTTCGGCCGGACCGGTTAACTTTAATGGGTGAAAAATAGAAGCTGAAAATTACCGAAATAAAGGTGCGCACCTTGCTAAATGCAAGGTGTTTTAACCCTATCGTTCCCCCATACATTGCTGTTCTAACGGTCGCATACAAACTTCAAGTCAATATCAGAAAAACGTACGTTATGTACCATTTTCCGCCATTGGTTGTCACAGGTTTTCGTCGAGAAACTGCGCGAAAATCATCAAGGATGGCAGGTTTTCTAGCACAAAGGTGCATTATGTACCATTTTACGACTTTGACGTGATTGGTTAATCAAAGTTGAAAATGTCAGTAGCTCCAGGCGCTTACTCAGAAAATAGCAGAAAAAGCAGTACCGTGGAGAACAGCAGCAGCAAATGTTGTCAATCAGAAAGCCAGCACGGCGGGCGTGTCGACGTCGTGAACAAGTGGAGGGCCCGCACAGCGAGCGGGGCGCCAACGTGTAAGGCGGATAACCAGTATGGCGAGCGATTCGCCTTCGTAAGAGGTGGGTGCTCAGCATGGCGAGCGTGGCCACCGTTATCGCCGTCGTGGCGAAGCTGGAGGGTATGCTGCGGCGTGCGTCACCGCCGTCGTGGCGATGTTGAACGGTCTGCTGCGACGAGTGCGTTGCAGTGGTGGTGAAGTTGGAGCGGCTGCTGCGGTGAGCGTCATCGCCGTCGTGGCGAAGCTGGAGGGTCTGCTGCGGCGAGCTTCACCGCCGTCGTGGCGATGTTGGACGGTCTGCTGCGACGAGTGTGTTGCAGTGGTGGTGAAGCTGGAGGGTATGCTGCGGCGAGTGTCATCGCCGTCGTGGCGAAGCAGGAGGGTATGCTGCGGTGTGCGTCACCGCCGTCGTGGCGATGTTGAACAGTCTGCTGAGACGAGTGCGTTGCAGTGGTCACGAGTTTGGAGGACCTGCTGCGGCAAGTGTCATTACTGTCGTGGAGTGTGTAGTGGGCAAGCTGTGGCGACCGTCATCGCTTAGTGAACACGACAATTTGAGCTTGGTTTCGTGGTATTGTATTATAAAATACGCTAGCCGATACTATCATTCGCGGTCGTCTTTCGTTCTTTTGTTGCTTGAAGAATGGAGCCTGGGCCTTGTATATTGGAGACGTTTTCTCAAGTTTCCGTCGACTGTGTAAACTTGCTTGGGCAAGTAGAATAAGTGAAATTTTTGCCAGCACGTCCATGTTTCTTGCTGACACAAATGGGACTTTGCAGCATCGATAGGATAAGTGCGCTTACAGAGCGCGACTTGGTGTGTCTGATAATCCGTTTTTTTAGTAGCATCTCTACATTCAAACTTACACACCGTGCATTGACGCATTGATCGACTTCTTCCGTGTAGCACAACCCAAGATTCTTTCGCCACACACATAAGGGACTGGTCAACAGGCGCAATTGAGTGTTCTATTGGCTGATTCTTATTTGAGCTCTCATTGTGTGAGGTTCTTGCTGTGTGTTGGCTGCAGCGTAGATCATGCCTTCTTCTGCATATATATCTGTGATACGTTACAGCGCGAGTCCAGTTTAGACGAATCAACACTACCTGATGATCCACCAAAGTCTTCTATCCGCGATAGACACATGATGTTTGTCGTTTCTCTCGTCAGATAATTATTGAATGGACAGTGGAAACAATGCCTTGATCAAACGTCTTTTCGTTTTTATGAGTGCACAACACCGTCGTCACGACTCCTGCCGAATGCAGACTACACGCATATATATCTAAGTTGGCATGATGTTGTGGAAGTTTGCTTCAAAACTGTGCTCTTAGTAGAGGTGGAAACACCTGGTAGACAGGGTAAGAATGACATGGTTGTAAATATTGCTTTATTATTGCGGCATTACATGTTCCAATGGTTAGCACTCAGCGCCGTCAAACCCGACGACTACCGGAGACCAACGTGACGACCTGCAATGGCGAGCATGACCGTCAGCGGAGGCCGCATGTGACGACCAGTGGAGGCCATCGTGATGACCCGCGACAACCAGCATTAACGCCACCGTAGGCCCACCGGCGTGTCCGCCAGTGTGACGGCAAGCAAGAGGATCAGCGTGGCGGCCAACGTGACGGCCAGCGTGGCAGCGCGAGAGACGACCAGCGGCGGCGACCGTGACGTCCAGCGCCTCCGAGATTGACAACTAGCGGCGACAAGCGTGACACCCCGCGGTGGTCAATCTTACGGCCACCGGAGCGTGGCAGCCACCGTGACGGCAAGCATGACGGTCAGTGCTACGGCAGCGTGGCGGCCAACGTGACGGCCAGCGTGGCTACCGTTAGCATTGAGAGTGACGACCAGCGACTTCGACCGTGACGTCCATCGGCGGCGATATTTACGCCCAGCGGGGGCCAATTCGGCGACCGTTCCGCTCAGTGGCGGCTAGATTGATTACCATCGGAGGCCACGTGATGACCCACGGCACCAGCATTACGGTCACTGGAAGCCAAACCCAACGTAACAACCAGCATGAAGACAACAGGATTCCGACCAACATGGCAGCTAGCGTGACAGCCAGTATGACAGCCAGCGTAACGTCCAGCGTGCGTACACTATGGTGGACAGCTTAGCGACAAACAGCAACCGGTGTGACGGCCCGAGGAAGTGATCGTGCTATTTTGCGGTGGTGGACGTGACGGCCGGCCCTGGCGAGCGTGTCATCCAATAATGACGAGCATTACGACCCATGGAGTCGAGCGTGGCAGGTCCGGCAGCGACCTTGGCGTCCAGCGGCGTCGGCATTTCGGCCAGTGGCGGCGAGCATGCCGTCCAGAAACGACGAGCATCACGGCCAGCGGCGGCGAGCATGGCAGGTCCGGCGGCGAGCATCACGGCCAGCGGCGGCGAACCTGGCAGGTCCGGGAGTCACCATGGCGTCCAGTGGCGTCGGCATTTCGGCCAGTGGCGGCAAGCATACCGTCCAGTAGCGTCGAGCATGCCGTCCAGCAACGGCGAGCATCACGGCCAGCGGCGGCGAGCATGGCAGGTCCGGCGGCGAGCATGGCAGGCTTGGGAGCGACGTTGGCGTCCAGCGGCGTCGGCATTTCGGACAGTGGCAACGAGCATGCCGTCCAGCAGCGGCGATCATGCCGTCCAGCAACGGCGAGCATTTCGGCCAGCGGCGTCGAGGATGACAGGTCCGGCGGCGAGCATGGCATCTAGGCCGATTGTGGATAGTGTGTGCAGAACTCGGCAAAATGGACAATGAGCTTTGAGCCGGCGGGAAATTCTCTCAGGATACCCCACACGTTGAAGCTCGAGCAGCGCTTGCTGATTGGGGGATGGATAACCTACCAATCACAGCAAGACATTTCCGGTAGATCCTGGTACTGATTGGCGGATCCGTCAGAGCGAACCCAGCGGAGAAAAGTACTTCAACAAACTGTCGGATGATAAGATATGACCTGTCATGGCTATAGTAACATTATAATCAATATTGTCAGGATGAAAAAGCAACTTCAAAAGCCTAATTGGTCACTGCCAGATGGAAGTGGACTGAATGTCTTGAAATTGTATACAGAGTGAGCGCATTGCTTAATTTGCAGCCGACGCTACAGATGGAAGAGTTTTCTGATGAAGAGGACATACTAACCTTGTTGTTGATCCGTCAAGCAACGAAGCTCTCGAGGAATATCTCACTTCGTTACCGCTGCTGCACCACGTTGTTGTATTGCACAAATTGTGCTGGCGACACCGACCCGGATGCCGAAGCCAGATTTGCTCAATGTGGAAACTGCATAAGGTGTTCCTCATTTCGGTGTTATGGTCTGCAAACCAACAGCAAGCCTATTGTAATACGCGGCACACCATTCAACGACAATGAACACTATTGAATATATGTTAGCAACTTCACGTCAACGACCCCGTAGTAAACTGCATCTTCAAACACACAGAATTAGCCGCGACCACCACAGGTGACCACGCATGCACGGCCAGCGACACGAAGGTCATGCCCTGGTGCGCGAAGGTGCCTGAAGATGATGACGAGGTCTGTGAGATTGATATCTCAATGATACTCAATTTCGCTGCTTCATCGACGGTGTGTTGGCTCACCAAGCTTTAGCTCTTACCCTATAGGAGTGTCACTCCTCGTTCCTGATAAAGCTGCTCTTCTTTTAGTCTCTATCGTCAATTCCCTCGATGTGCTCGATGCGCTCGATTAGTAAGTAGGCACATCGCAATTTATCTCGCGAGGTGGTGATGATCGGGAAGTCCAACATGGCGGGGGTGTATCTCCATCGGGCAGCATCTCAGGCACCTGTACGATGGTGGTTGCCTCACCGTTCACGGACTCGAAATCAGTCTTGGTCAGCGTGCAGACATGTATTACACCGCCAAGTGATGTTCGCCCCTTGTCGTCCTTACCTCTGTCTCATCGTCGCATGTCCGAACTTTGCTGCAACATTCAAGCGCAACCACGGCGGTGTCAAACAGCGACCCCACTAGTGTAAACTTCACCGCCCGATTGGGATCACCACAATCCACAAGACCCGTACGTATTGCAGGAAATGAACACCACCAGTTTGTGATGCACAACGTACTCGCCGTCGTCCGTCTAGCTCTCAATCGACACCTTCGCAAGACAACCTGATGCCGCACCCAACCCGTTTATGCCGACGACCTACACCGACACTAAAATTCGCCACACCCGACGGTGCCAGCCACAGTAGATCACCGGCTTTAGTAGTTGGGCCACGCTCACCCTGGTCCTTACGCGTTCCAGGAGCTGTACACCACCGGTCACGGGTGAACGTCGAGCTCTCCGTGTCCGTCTAATCCATAATCAACACCGTCGCAAGTGCACCGGATGCCGATCGAACTCGCCGACGCCAACCACCGACATCGACGCTAGCATTTGCCACACCCAACAGGGACAATCACCGCAGAATTACTTGTGTGGGGACTTCCGGCCACTCAACCGAGTCCTTACGCGTTCCAGGAGCTGTACACCACCGGTCTCAGGTGAACGTCGAACTCTCCGGGTCCGTCTAATCCAACATCAACCATCGCAAGTGCACTGGATGCCGCACGAACCCGCCGACGCGAACCACCGACATCGACGCTAGCAGTTTGCGCTGATGCGCAAGCACAAGTTATATGCAAATCTAAAGAAGTGCATATTCGGTGCGTCCGAGATTCCAGTTCTCGGATGCCTTGTCGGCAAGGACGGTGTCCGCCCTGATCCCGAAAAGATCAGGGTGATCAACGAGTGGCTGCGCCCTCGAATGCAAAGGAACTGCGGCAGTTCCTTGGGTTGGCTACGTACTTGTGCAAGTACATACACGATTACGCTGGGCGTATGCGACCACTGTCGCGCCTCTTCAAGAAGGACGCAGGGTGGAGATGGTCTGCAGAATGTCAGCAGGCCTTCAATTCGGTCAAGCAGGGCCTGACCGAGGCGCTGATCTTGGCCGTCGCCGACCAAGATCGTCCGTTCCACGTTGTGTGTGACGCATCCGACTTTGCAATCGGATGCGCTTTGGTGCAGTACGATCACGAAGGACGTGATCGTGTGATCTGCTATCAGTCTCGTCAGCTTAAGCAAGCTGAGCGCAACTACCCAGTACATGACAAGGAACTCCTTGCCATGAAGTATGCGTTAGCCAAGTTCCGTGTCTATCTCCTTGGAGATAGACCCTTCGTGATCTACACCGATCACGCTTCTTTACGGACGGCCGTAAAGTCACCACATCTCTCTCAAAGAATGGCACGGTGGCTGTCATTCTTCGCTGAATACAACTTCCAGGCTGAGTTCAAACCTGGAAGGTTGAATGTGGTAGCCGACGCACTGTCGCGTCGGCCGGAGTACAACTACAAGGTAGTTGACGTCAATGCCATTGGCATTGAACGCAGCAGTGTGCCCACATCGTGGCTGCTCGACGATGTGCGCAAGGCGTACTCGCTTGACGCGGACGCCAAGCGATTGCTGACCTATGTGGAGGCACCTTCCGACAGCGCGCATCGCGCGCTACCTCCACATCTGAAATCCCGTGTGCACAGGTATAGTGCACACGACGGCTTGCTGCTATACAGTGCAGCTGACGCCGATGTCGCTCGCATCGTCGTCCCTGATGATTATGATCTGCGCCTGCGGATCATATTCGAGTATCACGATGCCCCATCGGCTGGACATCCGGGTCGAGAGAAGACGTACCTTCTTCTCTCGCGTGACTTCTACTGGCCTCGCCAGTACAAGTGGATCCGCAAGTACGTCCGTGCTTGCGAGGCGTGCCAACGAGTGAAGCCGACGCCGGCTTCACAAGCACCGCTACAGTCTCTGCCGATACCGGCAGAGTGCTGGGAGTCCATCAGTATGGACTTCATATTCGGGTTACCGCCCGACGCCAAGCGTCGGACTGGAGTGGTCGTCTTTGTCGACCGCTTCAGCAAGATGGTTCATCTTGCTGCGGTGCCTGCCCAAGTCACGTCCAAACAGACGTGCCGTCTGTTTGGGGAGCTCATTTTCCGCTCTCACGGTATGCCCCGTGAGATAGTGTCCGACCGTGATCCAAGGTTCACGGCCGTGTTCTGGAAGGCGGTCTTCGGCCTCCTTGGTACTCGACTGTCGATGGCGACAGCTGACCACTCGCAGACTGATGGTCAGATCGAGCGCGTGAGTCGCGTGCTCGGTGACATCCTCAAGAGCTACGCCCACTCGATCATCGAGTGGAGCGACTGCTTGACGATGGCAGAGTTTGCCATCAACAACTCGGTGCATGCCTCTACGGGGCACACACCGTTTTACGTGAATGCCATGCTTGGCGGGGTGACAGCTCCCTTGAATGGGGAGGATCTGTGAGCGAGCCACGCCCACAGAAAAGTTGAACGCCGTGACACGTAGTGCCACGCGCCAGACGAGGGTCCGCTTTGCGTCTGCATCGGGTGCAGGCGCTTTCGAGAACTTCCGTGTCGGGCACGGAAGTTACAAACAACGACGAAGTACCTTTCTCTCCGGGAGCGAAAGAAGACGATCAAGTACCCTTCGCTTTGGGAGCAAAGAAAGAAGATCAAGCACCTTTCGCTCCGGGAGCGACAGGACAAGCGACGACCCGTCCCACGCCTGCTCCGGGAGCAGACGTGACGCAAGATGACGTGCTTGACTCGGAGTCGAACACCGGAAACCAAGACGATACAGTGACGACGCAGGGCGTCGTCACTGCGTCGACCAAGTACGTGTCCACACCCCATGTGGACACTCAAAATGACGAGCGCATCGTGCAGGGCACGATAGCGGACAAGGACACATTGGTCGACACGACTAATGTCGATGCGAAAGACTTCGTGCAGAATCGACAAGCCGTCATGCGGTTTGTTCGTGATGCTATTGCATCTTCTGTTAACCGACAGAAGATGAACGCTGACAAGAAGTCACGCAACAATATTAGTGAGTTCAAAACAAATTCATTAGTTTTACTGTCTACGCAAAAATTGGCTAGGCATGCAGTCTCGGACTTTGGAGCAAGCAAGCTTGCTCCACGCTTCATCGGCCCCTTTCGTGTCTTGCATCGCCAAGGCACAGCCTACACGCTGGACATACCAACCAGCATGAGACTGCACCCAATGTTCTATGTCGGGCGACCGAAGGCTATCATGAGCATGACACGCCTGCGCGCTCATCCAACATGAGCACGAAGAAGCGTGATGGTCGAGCTACGACTCGTCATCCTCGTCGCGCTCGCGCGCAGAGAGTGTGCGACGCATACGAACGCTCACAACGAGCTTCGCAAACTTCCTCTCGACGTCCTCGACTCGAGACAGCGCATCACCCGCTGTCTCGCGAGAAGCGGACACTCGCGATGAGAGGTTCGAGATCAGCTGACTCTGCTCAGCGATCCTCTTCCAAGCCTCACGGTGGAAGGCTGCATAGTCAGCCGCCAGTTGTTGGAAGGTCTGAGCAGCCTCAAGCGGCTGATCGAAGCGACGAGGTCTTCCCCTCGCCGGCACCTTTGCAGGCTGCAGACGGTTCAATTCGCTGGATTGTCGAGCGAATTGTAGCTCACCAGGAGCCACGCACTGACCAAGGTCAGCGTCGTTTTCGATATCGTTGGAGAGGATACCCTCCCCAACACGACTCGTGGGAACCGCGGAATATCCTCGCGAGGGACATTCCGGAAATGGTGATGGCGTACGAAGACCGCCACCACCTCCGCCCGAGCCGAGACTAGGTCTTGGCTGGACAGTATACCACCCCACGCCCCCGGGGACGGGTAGACGCGTAACGGGATCAGGCGGGGGTGCTCTCTTCCCGGCATCCGGGAAGACCGTAAAACGCCAGTCTCGGACTTCACTGGGTACTCGTATCGTCGAGTACCCGTCGACTTTATTCTCACGCAGTCTGTCCGCGTTGGGTGGACAAACTGGACACCGTTCTCCACGGGGACGGCACAAGGTATACCAGCGCTTGCACTGAGTTCATGCAAGCGGGTATCCTTGCCAGCGCTATTACGCATGCTTTCGAGACGCTTTCGGAAAGCAGCAGCATCATTGTTCCAGTTCATAACGAACTGGTTCCAGCCCTGAGTCAGTGCGACTGTCTCAGAGACCTTGCTCTTAGCGCTATGGCGCACGCCCTTGAAATAGCGAAGAGCAAGGTACAGCGTCGCATAGTAGTTGCGACGCTCATCGGAGCCGGCCGCGAAGCCGAGCGCCTCTACGATATCATCATCTTTGATGGTATCGACTTGGAAGAGAGCACAAGGTGTGCCCTGGCCGCCTTCGGCGGACCATCGGAGGCGATGAATGCGCTCCGATGATAACTTCCACGGCTCAGCTCCCTGAGACTGAGCCGCTCTGCGCCCAACAGGCAAGGATGCCTGGGCGGAAGGAAAAACACCCACGGATGGAGTTTCCGCGGGTCCACTACTCTCAGACCGTGCACGCTTAGCGTGCACGACCTCGCCATCTCCTGGCGAGTCCACACGTTGACGACGAGAACCCGGCGACGGACTCTCGCGAAGAGGCTTGCTCACAGCAGGCTTGTCCCTCACGGGCGAAGAGTGCTCCTCTTCGCCCGCCAAAGAATCACTGTCGTAATCGACAATGAGGCCAGGGTCTTCCTCATCACCCGCCAAAGAATCACTGTCGTAATCGACAATGAGGCCAGGGTCTTCGTCATCACCATCACGTCCAGAGGACGTGGTGCGCAGCCTACGCAGGCTGCGCGACAGTCGGTTCACCCGCCCCGAAGGGACGGGTTACCTTAGCGACGATAGCGCCGACTTGCTTAGCGCTCTCGCGCTCACGAGAGCGCTCTCTCTCCAATTGTAGTGCGTGATATTCACGCACTGACAGTGTCTTGCCACCCGATGGGAATCCCCACCGGGTGCGGAGGTCTTGGGACTTTCGGGAGACTTGGGGCTCCCGGGGACTCAGGACTTGACGCGCTCATTGCGAAATGAGCGTGAGTGTCTTCTCCGTTAAACGAAGAAGACGGAAAGTGACCACAGAAGAGATCGTGGTCACCGTTACCTCCCGAATGCGATACTCGCACTTTGAGGGGGGTGTAGCGGGGCTACACAGGATAGTGTACCCGGGGTACACTAATACACGCAAACCCACTAGTGTGTGTGGGACACACTAGCGACCAACATTACGAGCCGTCAATGTAACTATCATTGACGGGCGCTCAGGCGCACAGCTATTGGTTGAAAGGGCCACATTTCAACCAATCATGTGCATGCATTTCATGCATGCGTGAGAGCCAACCATGCTCTCACCCTTGCAATTAGATATCGTGTTAAAGGGGTTTAGCGTAAAGATAAGGCCAGCCCGCCACGCGGTGGGCTGCCATTCAATTCAGTTTTCTATTTTGATCTAAAGTGTTAAGTATTTGCTTTAGAAATACGCGGGCTCGCGTATTTCTATCTTACATACAAACTTTAAGTCTACGCTTCCTCAATACACGCATACTGTGTATGCTAAGAAACAGAGCGTAGCTCTCGCCCTGTTTCATTGGAGGCGTCCCTGGGATCTCGTGAAGGGTTCCCTTCAACGTCCCGCCGAGGGGCAGGCACGTTGGTTGTGGCCGAACCGACCACAGCCAAAGCAGCGAATATCGCTCTGCTCGGCCGTGCTAAGGTCCATTAGCACCGGTGCCGTGCCTGTAGGCGCCCACTCAGCAGAGCCGGAGATACGAGCCTGTTTGTGGCTGTACTCCTCATGGAGAGCGACTTGAATCGCCTCCTCCAAAGCCGACTGGGCACGGAACAGTTGTGTTCGTGCCAGGGCTACCCTTAGGTCTTCCATAAAGATGGATACTTTGATCTCTTCGGACAGTGGCTTTCCCACCATCGATGCCGCTAACACGCGCATATCTTGCACGTATTCATGTAGTTCGCGCTTCCCTTGCTTACAGGCGAGAAAGCGCAAACGCTGGCGGTACTCAACGTTCACTGGGAGGAACGCTGCTAGCAGCTGTTCCACCAATTTGGCCCAGGATCTAAAGCATCCAGGGGATGTTATCTTCCGGGTGAGCGCCCATGTCTTGGCGCGTCCACCCAACTTGGACATTCCGAAGGCCAATTGGAGTGGCTCTTCAAAGGTGAGACCCGCGTGCATGGCGCTCTCCACTTTTCAAAACTCAGAAGGAGGTTTTCACAATCCTTTCCTTCGTAGGGGTTCACGGACAGCCGCGACGGCTTGGGCTGCACCAGCTTAGGTGCTGCCGCGGCCGCTTGAATGCCGCCTCGAACGTAAGCGATCAGCCCACATTCATATTCGTCGAACGTTCGGCCGGCGTTGACACCGCCAAGTCGCGGAGGGCATCTATCCCAAAGATGCCTCCCATTTTCCTCGCAGACTCCCACTGGGCGCCACAAGTGAATAAAGTCACTTCGGTCCATCTTGGTCCAGATTCTTGGGACCACAGGATATAGATAGTACAATCTACCCGCGTAGGCACGATTGACTACGAGAGTGCTACCAGTGGTGACGGGCCACACAGCACGTTGCACAGAGGAAGTGCTAAGAGTACACAAACTCCAAGTGAACGGGAGTTCACTGGGTTCCTGGTCGTAAGGGAACCGGTGGGTTTTATAGGGTAATTATAAGACTGATTAGAGTTATAACTAAGGGAAGTTTGGTCTGTAATACAAACTTACTATGACATATACTAGATCTAAGTTAACGTAGAATGGTTGGCTCCTAGAGCCCAACGATGTATGGCACATCGCTCGTGTATGCCATACGACAGAAAGGCTGTCTACAGTTATGCAGGTTCATAGTACTTATGGACCAAGACCAGCGGTCCGGAAGAGTGACGCGTGTCGCTCTTTATGCAACCAAGGTACGATTGAGGTTACCCCGTTACAGGCGCACTCAGTGAAAACATATTTATAGCATGTCCTTAAGATTATAATGTTTTTTTCGCGTCATCTTTCGTCGTGTTCAAGACATCTCACTCACGCGGGAAGGAACTACAGTAGTGAACCACCAGAGTTTCTGTGGTGACGCACCACAACACTGGAGAATCGGTGACTTCACCACCGAGAGTTTCATGTGTTTAGAATGAAAAAAAAATCCACGAAGGAATGTAGGCTTCATCAAGAAACTATTGTTAGTGAAAATGAGATCTGCATTCGCTGCATGATTACAAGATGTAAGTGTCCATGACATGATATCGATTACAGAAGGCTCGTTGTATTTTTTTCGTTCGTATGGACTCGAAACGAAACGAAATATTTCTCCTACAGAGGCGCCGGTCTAGATCAGCAAGTCACCGGAACCTTGTGAATGAGAAGTAAACGAATGTTAGTTACTTAAGCATTTTCATTGCCAGCAACCACTACAACAACGAATGCTAGCTATTTATGCATTTTCATTGCCAGCAACCACTACCAACGACTCCTGTCTTAGCTAGCGGTGCACATTGAGCAAAGAAAAAAACTAGTAATCATAAATTTCAGTGCCAGCACAATAATAAAAAACAAATCTCAGTGCTTTTCACTAAGATACCAGTATGGGAATTCTTCGGCCAGGCAATTCGATTTACATCTGTAATCGGGTCCCGAACATAACTATTATTATTTAGAGATGTTTCGTGCAGAGGAGGTTGGGCGTGCACGAAACTCGAAAAATTGCTATGCGTTGTAATTTTTAGAAAGATACCATCGTACCAGTATCCGATATAGCAAACGTCACAAATCAAAATGACAACCTATACTGTACGTGCTCGCGCGCGTCAAGCGGCGAAGCGCGCAATCGCACCCTGCTAACGAAAAAGTACTTCTGGAGAACCTTGGGGCAGCCCGAGGAGTAGCGCTATGGGTCGGACTGACGTCAGGCCGTACCCGTCACGCAGTTGGCAGCGAGTTCGAATTGGTTCACGAAAACAACAAACGAGCGCTCAAGACGTCGTCTGCAGACATAGTCTCTACAGAGTGCAGCAAAGTGCAGCTGGCCGTAAGATGATAAATCGCGTGCTGTACGACTGCCCTGCGATACCACCCGAGAAACGCCGTGAATGGGAAGGCTTCGATATAGTATCCAAGCCCCAGAAGCTAATTACTCTCGAGGTAGACAGCAGCAGAAGCAGGCCAACGCTAGACTAGCATCCGAAGAAGTGGAAAGGGATTTGAGCGCTGTGGACCGGCATGAAGAAGAAGAAGTGCGGGATGGTGATATTGTTGGGCGGCAGAATGGCAGAATGGAGATGAAATTAGCGAAAATAGTCTTGGTAGCTTTTGGGTGGGGCTATCATCATAATAAATTATTTTGGTTGACTTTCGTGCGCGCACTTTCTGCTGCACAAAATGTTTAATGCTGCACGAAAGTACTTTCGTGCATTGCACGAAACAGCTCTGGTTATACTCGTACAAACAATTGCAGAGTACGTACGAGTGCGGAAGAGCTTCGCCACCGGAAGAGCACAGTCGCGATTTGTTGCTAATGATCGCACGAAGAATTTCCACTCTATTATTGATTTAGCAAACTGCTACGTTTCCGCTCACAAGAGTCACGAAATTGTAGCACATCGGTGCCAAACCAGTTCACTGCATCCCAAGCCAATCGACTTGACGTCCTGCAGCTTGAAATCAGAAGTGAACCTTTGAAGAAGGGTCATGTCTAGGAAGAGTGAGACTCCAGTACAGTAAGGAGTATCACAAGTTGAAGTCATTGCAGATGCAATATCTAAGTTCACAGATTTCCCGTATCGACGTGTTTCTTGTCGTAGTCAAGGCAATCTATCAATTCAAATGCGTTGAGCTCGCTACCTCCGCCACAAGAATACGTCACGAGGAGAACGTGGCAAGAGCTACAAAAAGTGCAGGTACGACATCAACAGGAGATTGGACGACAACAACCCCTCTGAGGGTCATATTTGCCTTCATGCATGTAGCCTGAAAAAATGGCTACTCTGCCAAATCGCAGCGTCGCTCAGGTAGTTTTGCTCGCTAGCGTCCTGCTGCAACAAGGGGGAATTTGAGCACAGTTACTAACAAACTGCTCGCCAGCTTGCAATGTTTTGGTATTAAGCAATTGGATTACGTCCATGCAGTCGGATAGTCTCGACTCGCGCTTCTAGAAAGTTATCGTAGTACTTGGTGTTAGGACTACGACTAAGCGCATCTGCTGTCAGCTTATCCAGCCCTAGCGTCTTCTTGACGTCATCGACAGATTTTCCGGAACTCACCCAATCCTGAGCTTGTCTTGACATGAAGATATCGAAGTATTTGTAATTCGGGCTCGTTTTGAGCGCTTCATCTGGCAGTTTGATTAACCCCAAGGCTAACTTCACATCGTCGATAGATTTGCCAGATCCCACCCAACTCAAGGTTTTCCAGCCCATGAATTCATCGATAAACTTGTAGTTATCATGAGACTTGAGCGCGTCCCCCTCCAGCTTATTTAAGCCCATCGACTTCTTAACCTGCTTCAGGGACTTGCCAGCCTTCACCCATTTTAGCACTTGTTCTCTCATGTATTCGTCGTATGTTGGATTTCTTGTGACGATAACGTTAGCCTTTGACCAGATTTTGTCGACTCGCCCTTGCAAAAATCGTCGTAATACTTGACATTCGGGTTGATCCTGAGCGCGTCTGCTGATAGTTTGTCCAGTCCTAAAGCCTTCTTAACGTCGTCCGTAGTTTTTCCAGACCTCAACCAACCTATCACTCGCTTCGACATGAACTTGTCGTAGTATTTAAAATTCGTGCTAAGCTTAAGCGCTTGTGCTGACAGGTTTTCGACGCCCAACGCCTTCTTGACATCATCCATGGTACTTCCACCACCAAGCCAATGTACGACCTTTCCTTCCATAAATTCGTCAAAGTACTTGTAGTTTTCGCTGGACTTGATGGTAGTTGCTGGTAGCGCCTCTAGCTTCAGCACTTTCTTGGCGTCATCGATAGAGCTTCCTGCCCTTACCAAGCTCATCATTTCACTTGTCATGAACTTGTCGTAGTACTTGTACGTTAGACTTGTCTTGATTGCCTCACTTGACAATTTGTCAAGCCCCAGCGTCGTTTTCACGTCATCGATTGATTTTCCGGACCCCACCCAACGCAGAACTTTCTTGTTCATGAATGCATCGAAATGTTTGTGCTTAGGGCTCGCCTTGACTGCTTCTGCTGACAGCTTATGAAGACCCAATGCTTTCAGGACATAGTCGATGGACTTGTCTTGCTTCAGCCAATGGTTCATCTGCGTCTTCGAGCTTTTCAGATTCGTGGTAACTTTGGAGACAGCACTTTTGAACTTGGACACGCTGCCAATAGCACGCTCTTCGAAATTGGAAGCAGGGTTATCCACGTCGTTCTCGTCATTGACTTGTGTTGGCACCCTCGTAGCCATTGCTTTTCCCGACAGAAAAGCCGTCGTTGAAGTCTTGGTTTGGTCGGACTGTGTTGCTTCCGGGATGCATTCGCTGCTAGGGAGAAGAGCGACCAGCGTCAACAGTAAAATATGGTGCAACCGCATCACTGGTGCGAAGAAGCTGACACAGCGATCGCAAGCGGTCTTGAAAGCGTTCGGGGTGAGAGGGAATTGAGAAGTGAAAGCCATGAAGTCACAGAAACTAGGATACAATTTGAACAGTTTGGCACGATTTGAGAGCTTCGATGGGGCATCCATACAAAACAAGTACACCAGGGCCCATCAATTGGCTGGGTGCACGATAATGTTCACGCCCCCGGTTTGAAGTCACTATCATCACTTGGATACATGCATGGGTTATGTTTAGAGCTGTTTCGTGCAATGCGCGTCTAGCGGCGAGGCGCGCCATCGCCCTCTGCTGAAGAAGAAGGACTTCTGGAGAACTTCGGGCAGCCCGAGGAGTAGCGTTATGGGTCGGACTGACGTCAGGCCGTACCCGTCATGCAGTTGGCAGCGAGTTCGAATTGGTTCACGAAAACAACAAACGAGCGCTCAAAGACGTCGTCTGCAGACATAGTCTCTACAGAGTGCAGCAAAGTGCAGCTGGTCGTAAGATGATAAATCGCGTGCTGTACGACTGCCCTGCGATACCACCCGAGAAACGCCGTGAATGGGAAGGCTTCGATATAGTATCCAAGCCCCAGAAGCTAATTACTCTCGAGGTAGACAGCAGCAGAAGCAGGCCAACGCTAGACTAGCATCCGAAGAAGTGGAAAGGGATTTGAGCGCTGTGGACCGGCATGAAGAAGAAGAAGTGCGGGATGGTGATATTGTTGGGCGGCAGAATGGCAGAATGGAGATGAAATTAGCGAAAATAGTCTTGGTAGCTTTTGGGTGGGGCTATCATCATAATAAATTATTTTGGTTGACTTTCGTGCGCGCACTTTCTGCTGCACAAAATGTTTAATGCTGCACGAAAGTACTTTCGTGCATTGCACGAAACAGCTCTGGTTATACTCGTACAAACAATTGCAGAGTACGTACGAGTGCGGAAGAGCTTCGCCACCGGAAGAGCACAGTCGCGATTTGTTGCTAATGATCGCACGAAGAATTTCCACTCTATTATTGATTTAGCAAACTGCTACGTTTCCGCTCACAAGAGTCACGAAATTGTAGCACATCGGTGCCAAACCAGTTCACTGCATCCCAAGCCAATCGACTTGACGTCCTGCAGCTTGAAATCAGAAGTGAACCTTTGAAGAAGGGTCATGTCTAGGAAGAGTGAGACTCCAGTACAGTAAGGAGTATCACAAGTTGAAGTCATTGCAGATGCAATATCTAAGTTCACAGATTTCCCGTATCGACGTGTTTCTTGTCGTAGTCAAGGCAATCTATCAATTCAAATGCGTTGAGCTCGCTACCTCCGCCACAAGAATACGTCACGAGGAGAACGTGGCAAGAGCTACAAAAAGTGCAGGTACGACATCAACAGGAGATTGGACGACAACAACCCCTCTGAGGGTCATATTTGCCTTCATGCATGTAGCCTGAAAAAATGGCTACTCTGCCAAATCGCAGCGTCGCTCAGGTAGTTTTGCTCGCTAGCGTCCTGCTGCAACAAGGGGGAATTTGAGCACAGTTACTAACAAACTGCTCGCCAGCTTGCAATGTTTTGGTATTAAGCAATTGGATTACGTCCATGCAGTCGGATAGTCTCGACTCGCGCTTCTAGAAAGTTATCGTAGTACTTGGTGTTAGGACTACGACTAAGCGCATCTGCTGTCAGCTTATCCAGCCCTAGCGTCTTCTTGACGTCATCGACAGATTTTCCGGAACTCACCCAATCCTGAGCTTGTCTTGACATGAAGATATCGAAGTATTTGTAATTCGGGCTCGTTTTGAGCGCTTCATCTGGCAGTTTGATTAACCCCAAGGCTAACTTCACATCGTCGATAGATTTGCCAGATCCCACCCAACTCAAGGTTTTCCAGCCCATGAATTCATCGATAAACTTGTAGTTATCATGAGACTTGAGCGCGTCCCCCTCCAGCTTATTTAAGCCCATCGACTTCTTAACCTGCTTCAGGGACTTGCCAGCCTTCACCCATTTTAGCACTTGTTCTCTCATGTATTCGTCGTATGTTGGATTTCTTGTGACGATAACGTTAGCCTTTGACCAGATTTTGTCGACTCGCCCTTGCAAAAATCGTCGTAATACTTGACATTCGGGTTGATCCTGAGCGCGTCTGCTGATAGTTTGTCCAGTCCTAAAGCCTTCTTAACGTCGTCCGTAGTTTTTCCAGACCTCAACCAACCTATCACTCGCTTCGACATGAACTTGTCGTAGTATTTAAAATTCGTGCTAAGCTTAAGCGCTTGTGCTGACAGGTTTTCGACGCCCAACGCCTTCTTGACATCATCCATGGTACTTCCACCACCAAGCCAATGTACGACCTTTCCTTCCATAAATTCGTCAAAGTACTTGTAGTTTTCGCTGGACTTGATGGTAGTTGCTGGTAGCGCCTCTAGCTTCAGCACTTTCTTGGCGTCATCGATAGAGCTTCCTGCCCTTACCAAGCTCATCATTTCACTTGTCATGAACTTGTCGTAGTACTTGTACGTTAGACTTGTCTTGATTGCCTCACTTGACAATTTGTCAAGCCCCAGCGTCGTTTTCACGTCATCGATTGATTTTCCGGACCCCACCCAACGCAGAACTTTCTTGTTCATGAATGCATCGAAATGTTTGTGCTTAGGGCTCGCCTTGACTGCTTCTGCTGACAGCTTATGAAGACCCAATGCTTTCAGGACATAGTCGATGGACTTGTCTTGCTTCAGCCAATGGTTCATCTGCGTCTTCGAGCTTTTCAGATTCGTGGTAACTTTGGAGACAGCACTTTTGAACTTGGACACGCTGCCAATAGCACGCTCTTCGAAATTGGAAGCAGGGTTATCCACGTCGTTCTCGTCATTGACTTGTGTTGGCACCCTCGTAGCCATTGCTTTTCCCGACAGAAAAGCCGTCGTTGAAGTCTTGGTTTGGTCGGACTGTGTTGCTTCCGGGATGCATTCGCTGCTAGGGAGAAGAGCGACCAGCGTCAACAGTAAAATATGGTGCAACCGCATCACTGGTGCGAAGAAGCTGACACAGCGATCGCAAGCGGTCTTGAAAGCGTTCGAAGTGAGTCAATTGAGAAGTGAAAGCCATCAAGTCACAGATACCAAGAGACATTTTGAAAAAATGTACAGCTTCGATCACAAGTTTATTTGTTCAGGCAGTGCCCATCAATGGGCTGTACGTAAACACATTAAGCTGCTTACCGCTTGGATCAGCGGGAAAAAATCGTGTATCAGTACTATTACTTCAAATACCGAGGTCAAGAGTAATATGTCGAAGTATTAAGGTCCTATTTAAATGGTGAGTATTATTAATTGCTATAAAATATCACTCATTCGGATGAGTGGCGCAGAGCATAGCAAGGAAACGGCCAAAATAGTGTTTTTAAATAAAGTCAGTTTAACTCTAACCCGGAAGTTCGCAAGTCGCTTTGGTACTCGGTACCTTAGGTGACAGTAAAGGCAGGGCCTTAATATTTCACAGCAGAGACGCGTGGCGTCTGCTGCGGTTAGCGCGTTAACGCTTCCTCTAACCCAAGGTGCGTGTGACCCCGTCACAGAAAAAATTCGCTGACACGGGGTACTGTACAAGCGAGACTCACTACGCACCTCAGCCACATCGAAACGATGCATTGCTCGTCGGCCTCCACTGTTGCCGAACATGTCAACTCTTCCGCTCTAAACGCGTCTGCTGGGGTTCGTGTACCCTGAGTTCATATGCAGTATATACGCGCGGCACTGTGAGCGCACAGTGCACCACTGGCTTCATGTCTTACTTAGTGATCGGCATACAGCTGACCTTATACTTTCATAGGTACTGTAGCTACATTTTCGCTTCGAAGCGAACGACCATAGTCAGCTTCATTGCACCCTGCATAGTCCGCTTCGCTGTCCCATCCAGACATGGCCCATTTGAAGGTTAAGAGCAGGGCTTCCTTGCCCGTCACTTCAATGGAAACGTGCATCCTTGTCAACCCGTTCAGTTTCCACAGAAAAACTCCATCTCTTGAGAAACCTTCAGAAAGCATGCTTTTTCAGAGATTTATCAATCCTTACACTAAAAAATTGTGTTGATACACTTGGTGTGCACCACTTAACTGCACCCATGAATTAATCCCCTTAGAGCTTTGATTAATCCTACCCTCAACGACCTTACTGCTTTAGGTTAACTAGCGCGAACTTAGATGCCGCAGTGTGTGCCACACATCCGTACTTAGCTGTTGATGCGTATTTCATAGCCGATGTGCGCACCACACAGACCCTGGCTAATCCGATGACCAGATCCGGTTTGTCTGGGTCAAACCCTGTTGTCCTGGTACCGCGCCATCAGCGCTAGCCACTGCGTGGCCCCGTTGCACCCTTCCACACCCAAACGGAAAACACCAAATTATCCGGAGAAAGGTGAATCCAGCAGCGTGGTCAACGACCTCGAGGCACTGCCTCATACCGCGACTGACGCCGACAAGCTCAAGCCTGCCCCTCGGGCCTTCCAAGATGACCATCCCGCCGCCTGCTGACACATCCGACAGCAAGGCCGTAACGGAGACCTCGCCCGCTAAACCTTCTGCGGCTGGAGAGGCTTCGATCGCCCGCGCCCGAGCGCGATCCGCGAGGGCCACTGCGAGGCGACGCAAACGCCACGAAGTCCGCCTCTCGGGCCCTTACGACGATCGTGATAGCGACAGCTCCGGATCACGCCACAGCCTCCAAGGTATTCCGACGGTCACGGCCGACGATTTTCCCGACGATTCGCATGACGATGTGCCTGACGAGGCTCGCCCAAGCGTGAAGGACGAGGGCTCGGAAGCCGCAGCGGTGTCCTGAGAAGCCCGGGGGGCCACCATGCCTGCACTCCGCATACCCGAGGACGCATCTTCGCATCCTGTTACCGACGATGCGGACCCTGAAGACGCCTCTGGCGATGTTGACTATGAGTCGTCGGACGCGGAGGAGGGGCAGTGCCCAAAGGATGCAACACCCCGCCCACGTCGCCGCAACTGACTGCGGCTCAGCGAGCCATACACCCCGGAAGCCCAAGTACGCCGCGCAGCCGTGCTGCCGTGGAGGTCGTGGTGGCCGTTCAACGGCACGAGCCGCCGACAACTCCTGCGCACACTCCTTCGGAGCTCCGAGTCATCTCCAACATCTGCTCTGGAGACGATGTCCCCGCTGGGGACCTTCAACCGTCCAGTCTCCAGCATCTTCTCAGCCGGATGAACGCGGCAACGGGTGAGTCCGACCAACAGCGGACGCTCAAGCGCGATCGAGAAATCGTCCCTCGGACTCGCGAACAACTCTGGCGCTGCGGTGGTGGACTCCCTCGGAGTATGGTGCTTATCTCGATTAGAGTCGACGCCCGGGCCTTCACGTGGAGGACTACGAAGAATGCCCTCTTGTCCTCCAAGAGGATACCCCGCTAAATCGCCAGAATAGCGAGCTCCAGTTCGAGCTGGCTCCAGCACTAGGGGTATCCCGTTCGGGAGTTCCTTCGATCACCGCATCGGCTGGTGTAAGCATTTCCGTGGACGCCGATGACCGTGAACGCCCCGACAAAGCGTGGACGGACCTTCGTGCTTCCCACCGCAGAGACTGCGTGTGTAGGAAGGTTATTAGCGTTTAATAAAACCAAGTCGCCTAATTGAAACACCTGTGTGTTCTTACGCCCGCTACGATCCTTTTGTTCTTTTTGTTTGACCTGTGCTTCCGCCATTGCGTCCCTTACGCGTTGGCGTATCGCTGCGCCATCCTCAATAAAGGTTAACAGGCTCCGTTTCACGGACGGACGCAAGCCCTTTAGGTCTCTTGGGTCCGCGACGGCAGTCTCTCCCCACTCACACCGGAAGCCGGTTTCAACGCCAGTGGCGTGCGAGGTGCCGTGGGCCATTGACGTAGAACGACGTAAAGCCGGTCGACGCACGCACGGCATTGGTCAATGCAAATTCCACTTGTGGAAGACGCGCACTCCACTTTGTGGGCTCTGCCGTGCAGACGCTGCGTAGGAATTCCTCGAGAACACGGTTCACCCGCTCAGTCTGACCGTCGGTCTGCGGATGGTTCGCCGTGGACATATCCAGCCACGTGCCCAGCAGGCGGAACAGATGTTCCCAGAAATAGGAGACAAAGCGTGGGTCTCGATCGCTTACGTAAGCCTCACGGAGGCCATGGTGACGGAAGACGTTGTCCACAAACAGTTGAGCCGTCTGCGGCGCCGTGACGCTCTTCTTCACCGCGGCGAGGCGCACCATTTTGCTCAGCCGGCAAACGAAGACCAAGATGCCGGTGTGGCCTCGCCCATCGGGCGGCAACTCGAAGATGAAGTCGATGCTCACGGAGCGCCAGCAATCGGTTGGAACCGGCAAGCTCATGAGCGGAGCCGATGAAGACGGAGCGGGCTTCACTCGCTGGCACGTCTCGCACGTGTTGACGTAGCGCCGTACCCATTTGTACATGTGCTGCCACCAAAGCCTTGGGCTACCGACGAATACGTCTTCTCGCGGCCGAGGTGACCGCTCAGCGGTTTGTCGTGTGCCTTATATAGGATACGGTGCTTGATGTCCTCATCGTGGGGAACCACAAGCCGGGGCTCCTCCTGGGTCTACTTGGTAGTAGAGCAGGCCGTCGGCCAGGCTATAGCCGTGTAGGCGCGCCCGCTGCCGAGCAGTGAGCTGAACCGGTTTCTTGTCTATGCTCAGTGCCACTATAAAACCGCGTAGGTCATCGTCCTGACTGTATGCCGCACGGATTAGCTCATGGAGCGGCGATTCGAGAAACGTTACGTGAGCCAGCTCGTAGCCCGGTTTCCTTGAGAGTGCGTCCGCCAGGACATTCTGCTTGCCCGGCTTGTAAGCCACCGTGAAGTTGTACTCCGCAAAGAAGGAGAGCCACCGCGCCATGCACTGCGAATGGTGGGGCGACGACGTCGCTGTCCTCAAGGAGGCGTGGTCAGTATAAATGACAAAGGGCTTACTGCCAAGCAGATGAACCCGAAACTTGACAAGCGCGTATTTCATCGCCAAGAGTTCCTTGTCGTGGACAGGATAGTTTTTTCCGCCGCTTTCAGTGACGGGATTGGAACGAAGCAGCTCTCTCTTGCCCTCGGCATCCACTTGCAACAAGGCACAGCCTATGGCGAAGTCGGACGCGTCGCAAACGACACTGAACGGACGATCTTCGTCAGGTAACGCCAGTATTGGCGCGGTCTGCGAGCTGCGCTTGATGGCCTCGAAGGCTTGCTGCGCATTGTCGCTCCACGACCATTCCGCATCCTTTTAAGGAGGGTAGTCAGTGGTCGTGCCATCTCGGCATAATTTGCGCTATATTTGTGCAGGTAGTTGGCCAGGCCAAGCCACTTGCGCAAATCCTTTGGGAGTCTGGCACTGGCCACTAGCAATGACCTCTACCTTCCCCGGGTCAACCCGCATACCATCCTTCCCAAGGAAACATCCCAAGAAGGGTATCTCTTCAGCTCCAAAGATGATTTATTGATGTTGGCATACAGGCGATTTTCGCGCATGCACGTTAGAACATGCCGGAGATGTTCAATGTGAACTTCGTCGGCGGTCTTGCCATCGATGGCGTAGCTGTGCACGAAGATATCGTCAAAGTACGTCTGTACGAATTTCCTCATCGGCCTGAAGAGCTGGGTTACCAGTCGGTTGAACGTTGCGGGTACATTCGACAGCCCTTGGGGCATTACGAGCCATTCCCACAACATCCCGCTGAGATTACTCACCGCCGTTAAAGGGATGTCTGACTCCCGCATCAGCAGTTGGTTGTATCCATTGACCATGTCGAGCGCACTGAAGATGGTGCAGCCGGCCATGTTTTTCTGCAACACATCATTTCTAGGAATTAGCGTGGACGCCGGGATCGTGGCTGCATTCATCTTATTAAAGGCATGTACCATGCGCCCCTTCCCGTTGGGTTTACGCACGCAGAACGTAGGAGACGAGTGCGGCGACTTGGACTCTCGTACTTTACCTTCGGCTTACTTGGCAGCGAAGAGAGCGTCCATCACATCGACCTGTTCTTTTGGCAGCGGCCACTGTCGGGTAGTGCAGTACTTCGTACCGGGTACGAGATCGATCTCGTGTCGCACACCTCGATCCGGTGGCAACTCCGTAGGGGATCGTCGCTGACCACATCTGAGAACTGCTTCAACAGAGGGGAGTATGGGTCCGTGGGATCCTTGAGGATGGTAGAGCCATATCGCTGTTGTCTCTGCGTGACCCGCTACTCCTCCAACACTTCAGAGTCCATGACCGAAGACGTGTTGAGGTCCAGAAGGTCGAGTTCTCTGCGAATGAGGACCATCTCCTCGTAATCCCCGCTTTGAGTGACTTCATACAGTCCACGTACGAGAGCTCCTCGAGCCCCAGGAGCTCGGATACCGTCGGAAGAGGTGCCAATTCCACTCCTTCCTTCCGCTTGCCCGTGAGGTCATCCACTACCACCAGAGACCCTGTCTCGATATCAGGAACAAAAACCTTCGTTGCCGATCTGGCGGGTGGCGCCTCGCCCTTGACCGCCTCAGTTGTGGGAGCCCCTGCTCGACCACCCTTGTTCGCGTGAGCTGCCTCAGCTCGAACGCCCTGCGTTGTGGGAGCCCCTGCTCGACCACCCTTACTTGTGCGAGCGTCAGCTCAGCACTCTGCGGATCGCTTACCTTACAGGCAACGGCGACACCGTCGTTCCCGAGGTCTCCTCGAGACTCGTCACTTGTGATGACCCTTACCGAAGCGGCCTGCACTCGAGAAGATGGGGACGGAGAGACGGACAACACTTGCTCGGACGAGCCGGCAAAGTGTCGTATGCCACGGGGCACCCGGTGTTCGTGCACAAACCCGTCGCGGGAAGAGGAGGGGACATGACCCGCCAATACGCTATCCTCAAAAGGTTTATGACTAGCACCTATGGTGGCTGCACCAGTCTATCCACGGTTCGTGCTTCATAAGCCACGGTATCCAGAGGATCAGATCATACCGCTCGTCCATGTCTAGGACAACGAACGGTTCAACCGAGTCAACATCGTCAATTTTGACCGTTAAAGGAAGGGTGACCTTCCGTATCGATACAATCGACATAGTTGCTAAGCGAACAGAAACATATTCATTACGTTTAAAGTATTCCATGGCTCTGGCGTAAATGCCTTGTTCCTAGCCACATTGGCCTTCGTCGCGAAGTTATACGACGTGCCGCAGTCGATCAGGACAGTCATGGGCTCGTACCCTTTGACGCTGGCGGCAAGATTGGATCTCGCGGAGGCCACCGAGAGACACAGGAGTCGTTTCTGGAGCTGTTTTACCTGGAGAAGGAGGGTGGCCAGGTCACCACCTCCTCTTAGAGGAGGAGAGAACCTCCCAGCAGGGTGCTCCGCGCCAACTGGGATCCTTCGTTATCCGCCGATGCGGACTCAATGACATTGAGCGCGGCGCGTTCGATGAAACGGCGAGGGCTACGCTCGTTTCTAAGCATACATAGTATGCGTATTTCTAAAAGCAAACACTTAGGACTTTAAATCAAAACAGAAAACTGAATTGAGTGGCCCCGCCGCGTCGCGGGCTGTCCTTATCTTTACGCTAAACCCTCTTAAGATGATATCTTTTTGCAAAGGTGAGAGCATGACTGGCTCTCACGCATTTGCATGAAATGCATGCACATGATTGGTTGAAATGTGGTCCTTTCAACCAATAGCATGAGCACCCGTCAGTGATAGTTGCATTGACGGCTCGTAATGTTGGTCGCTAGTGGGTTTGTGTGTATCAGTGTACACCGGGTACACTATCCTGTGTAGCCCCGCTACACCACCCCCTCTCAAAGTGCGAGTATCGCATTCGGGAGGTAACGGTGACCACGATCTTTCTGTGGTCACTTTCCGTCTCTTTTCGTTTAACTGAGAAGACACACGCTCGGGAGCCCCATGGCTCCCGAAAGCCCCAAGACGTCCGCATCCGGTGGGGTTCCCCATCGGGTGGCAAGACACTGACAATGCGTGAATATCACGCACTACAAGTCGAGAGAGAGCTCTCGTAAGCGCGAGAGCGCCAAGCAAGTCGACACTATCGTCGCCAAGACAACCCGTCCATTCGGGGCGGGTGATTCGACTGTCACACAGCCTGCGAAGGCTGCGCACACCACGTCCCCGGACGTGATGATGGTGAGGTGGACCCTGATCTCAAAGTCGATTACGGCAGTGATTGTTTGGCGGACGAAGAGAACTACGCCCGTGAAGGACAAGCCTGCTGTGAGCAAGCCTCTTCGCGAGTCCGTCGTCGGGCTCTTGTCGTCAACGTGAAGACTCACCAGAAGATGGCGAGGTGCACGCTAAGCGTGCACGGTCTAAGAACAGTGGACCCTCGGAACCTCCATCCGCGGGTATTTCTTCTTCCGCCCGGGCATCCTTGCCTGCTGGCCGCAGCGCGGCTCAGTCTCAGGGAGCTGAGCCATGGAAGCCATCGGAGCGCATTCATCGTCTCCGATGGTCCGACGAAGGCGGCCAGGGCACACCTTGTGCTCTCTTCCAAGTCGACACCATCAAGGATGATGATATCGTGAAAGCGCTCGGCCTCGCGGCCGGCTCCGCAGCTATTATGCGTCGATGTACCTTGCTCTTCGCCACTACAAGGGCGTGCGCCATAGCGCTAAGAGCAAGATCTCTGAGACAGTCGCACTGACTCAGGGCTGGAACCAGTCCGTTACAAACTGGAACAGTGATGCTGCTGCTTTCCGAAAGCGTCTCGAAAGTATGCGTAATAGAGCTGGCAGGATACCCGCTTGCATGAACTCAGTGCAAGCGCTGGTATACCTGTGCCGTCCCCCGTGGAGAACGGTGTCCAGTTTGTCCACCCAACGCGGACAGACTGCGTGAAAATAGTCGACGGGTACTCGACGATACGAGTACCCAGTGAAGTCCGAGACTGGCGTTTTACGGTCTTCCCGGATGCCGGGAAGAGAGCACCCCGCCTGATCCCGTTACGCGTCTACCCGTCCCCGGGGCGTGGGGTGGTATACTGTCCAGCCAAGACCTAGTCTCGGCTCGGGCGGTGGTGGCGGTCTTCGTACGCCATCACCATTTCCGGAATGTCCCTCGCGAGGATATTCCGCGGTTCCCACGAGTCGTGTTGGGGAGGGTATCCTCTCCAACGACATCGAAAACGACGCTGACCTTGGTCAGTGCGTGGCTCCTGGTGAGCTACAATTCGCTCGACAATCCAGCGAATTGAACCGTCGGCAGCCTGCGCAAAGCCGGCGAGGGGGGAAGACCTCGTCGCTTCGATCAGCCGCTTGAGGCTGCTCAGACCTTCCAACAACTGGCGGCTGACTATGCAGCCTTCCACCGTGAGGCTTGGAAGACGATCGCTGAGCAGAGTCAGCTGATCTCGAACCTCTCATCGCGAGTGTCCGCTTCTCGCGAGACAGCGGGTGATGCGCTGTCTCGAGTCGAGGACGTCGAGAGGAAGTTTGCGAAGCTCGTTGTGAGCGTTCGTATGCGTCGCACACTCTCTGCGCGCGAGCGCGCGAGGATGACGAGTCGTAGCTCGACCATCACGCTTCTTCGTGCTCATGTTGGATGAGCGCGGGCGCGTCATGCTCATGATAGCCTTCGGTCGCCCGACATAGAACATTGGGTGCAGTCTCATGCTGGTTGGTATGTCCAGCGTGTAGGCTGTGGCTTGGCGATGCAAGACACGAAAGGGGCCGATGAAGCGTGGAGCAAGCTTGCTTGCTCCAAAGTCCGAGACTGCATGCCTAGCCAATTTTTGCGTAGACAGTAAAACTAATGAATTTGTTTTGAACTCACTAATATTGTTGCGTGACTTCTTGTCAGCGTTCATCTTCTGTCGGTTAACAGAAGATGCAATAGCATCACGAACAAACCGCATGACGGCTTGTCGATTCTGCACGAAGTCTTTCGCATCGACATTGGTCGTGTCGACCAATGTGTCCTTGTCCGCTATCGTGCCCTGCACGATGCGCTCGTCATTTGAGTGTCCACATGGGGTGTGGACACGTAGGTCAGCAGTGACGACGCCCTGCGTCGTCACTGTATCATCTTGGTTTCCGGTGTTCGACTCCGAGTCAAGCACGTCATCTTGCGTCACGTCTGCTCCCGGAGCAGGCGTGGGACGGGTCGTCGCGCCTCCTGGCTCCCGGAGCGAAAGGTGCTTGATCTTCTTCTTTGCTCCCAGAGCGAAGGGTACTTGATCGTCTTCTTTCGCTCCCGGAGAGAAAGGTACTTCGTCGTTGCTTGTAACTTCCGTGCCCGGCACGGAAGTGCCTTCGAAAGCGCCTGCACCCGGTGCAGACGCAAAGCGGACCCTTTCTGCGCGTGGCACTACGTGTCACGGCGTTCAACTTTTCCTGTGGGCGTGGCTCGCTCACAGATCCTCCCCATTCAAGGGAGCTGTCACCCCGCCAAGCATGGCATTCACGTAAAACGGTGTGTGCCCCGTAGAGGCATGCACCGAGTTGTTGATGGCAAACTCTGCCATCGGCAAACAGTCGCTCCACTCGGTGATCGAGTGGGCGTAGCTCTTGAGGATGTCACCGAGCACGCGACACGCGCTCGGTCTGACCATCCGTCTGCGAGTGGTCGGCTGTCGCCATCGACAGTCGAGTACCAAGGAGGCCGAAGACCGCCTTCCAGAACACGGCCGTGAACCTTGATCACGGTCGGACACTATCTCACGGGGCATACCGTGAGAGCGGAAAATGAGCTCCACAAACACGGCGTGTCTGTTTGACGTGACTTGGCAGGCACCGCAGCAAGATGAACCATCTTGCTGAAGCGGTCGACAAAGACGACCACTCCAGTCCGACGCTTGGCGTCGGGCGGTAACCCGAATATGAAGTCCATACTGATGGACTCCCAGCACTCTGCCGGTATCGGCAGAGACTAGCGGTGCTTGTGAAGCCGGCGTCGGCTTCACTCGTTGGACGCCTCGCAAGCACGGACGTACTTGCGGATCCACTTGTACTGGCGAGGCCAGAAGTCACGCGAGAGAAGACGTCTTCTCTCGACCCGGATGCCCAGCCGATGGGGCATCGTGATACTCGAATATGATCCGCAGGCGCAGATCATAATCATCAGGGACGACGATGCGAGCGACATCGTCGTCAGCTGCACTGTATAGCAGCAGCCGTCGTGTGCACTATACCTGTGCACACGGGATTCAGATGTGGAGGCAGCGCGCGATGCGCGCTGTCGGAAGGTGCCTCCACATAGGTCAGCAATCGCTTGGCGTCCGCGTCAAGCGAGTACGCCTTGCGCACATCGTCGAGCAGCGACGATGTGGGCACACTGCTGCGTTCAATGCCAATGGCATTGACGTCAACTACCTTGTAGTTGTAATCCGGCCGACGCGACAGTGCGTCGGCTACCACATTCAACCTTCCAGGTTTGAACTCAACCTGGAAGTTGTATTCAGCGAAGAATGACAGCCACCGTGCCATTCTTTGAGAGAGATGTGGTGACTTTACGGCCGTCCGTAAAGAAGCGTGATCGGTGTAGATCACGAAGGGTCTATCTCCAAGGAGATAGACACGGAACTTGGC
>JAAVTI010000897.1:0-12556 GCA_011947335.1 Phytophthora constricta
TCCCCGCTGGGGACCTTCAACCATCCAGTCTCCAGCATCTTCTCAGCCGGATGAACGCGGCAACGGGTGAGTCCGACCAACAGCGGACGCTCAAGCGCGATCGAGAAATCGTCCCTCGGACTCGCGAACAACTCTGGCGCTGCGGTGGTGGACTCCTCGGAGTATGGTGCTTATCTCGATTAGAGTCGACGCCCGGGCCTTCACGTGGAGGACTACGAAGAATGCCCTCTTGTCCTCCAAGAGGATACCCCGCTAAATCGCCAGAATAGCGAGCTCCAGTTCGAGAGCTGGCTCCAGCACTAGGGTATCCCGTTCGGGAGTTCCTTCGATCACCGCATCGGCTGGTGTAAGCATTTCCGTGGACGCCGATGACCGTGAACGCCCCGACAAAGCGTGGACGGACCTTCGTGCTTCCCACCGCAGAGACTGCGTGTGTAGGAAGGTTATTAGCGTTTAATAAAACCAAGTCGCCTAATTGAAACACCTGTGTGTTCTTACGCCCGCTACGATCCTTTTGTTCTTTTGTTTGACCTGTGCTTCCGCCATTGCGTCCCTTACGCGTTGGCGTATCGCTGCGCCATCCTCAATAAAGGTTAACAGGCTCCGTTTCACGGACGGACGCAAGCCCTTTAGGTCTCTTGGGTCCGCGACGGCAGTCTCTCCCCACTCACACCGGAAGCCGGTTTCAACGCCAGTGGCGTGCGAGGTGCCGTGGGCCATTGACGTAGAACGACGTAAAGCCGGTCGACGCACGCACGGCATTGGTCAATGCAAATTCCACTTGTGGAAGACGCGCACTCCACTTTGTGGGCTCTGCCGTGCAGACGCTGCGTAGGAATTCCTCGAGAACACGGTTCACCCGCTCAGTCTGACCGTCGGTCTGCGGATGGTTCGCCGTGGACATATCCAGCCACGTGCCCAGCAGGCGGAACAGATGTTCCCAGAAATAGGAGACAAAGCGTGGGTCTCGATCGCTTACGTAAGCCTCACGGAGGCCATGGTGACGGAAGACGTTGTCCACAAACAGTTGAGCCGTCTGCGGCGCCGTGACGCTCTTCTTCACCGCGGCGAGGCGCACCATTTTGCTCAGCCGGCAAACGAAGACCAAGATGCCGGTGTGGCCTCGCCCATCGGGCGGCAACTCGAAGATGAAGTCGATGCTCACGGAGCGCCAGCAATCGGTTGGAACCGGCAAGCTCATGAGCGGAGCCGATGAAGACGGAGCGGGCTTCACTCGCTGGCACGTCTCGCACGTGTTGACGTAGCGCCGTACCCATTTGTACATGTGCTGCCACCAAAAGCCTTGGGCTACCGACGAATACGTCTTCTCGCGGCCGAGGTGACCGCTCAGCGGTTTGTCGTGTGCCTTATATAGGATACGGTGCTTGATGTCCTCATCGTGGGGAACCACAAGCCGGGGCTCCTCCTGGGTCTACTTGGTAGTAGAGCAGGCCGTCGGCCAGGCTATAGCCGTGTAGGCGCGCCCGCTGCCGAGCAGTGAGCTGAACCGGTTTCTTGTCTATGCTCAGTGCCACTATAAAACCGCGTAGGTCATCGTCCTGACTGTATGCCGCACGGATTAGCTCATGGAGCGGCGATTCGAGAAACGTTACGTGAGCCAGCTCGTAGCCCGGTTTCCTTGAGAGTGCGTCCGCCAGGACATTCTGCTTGCCCGGCTTGTAAGCCACCGTGAAGTTGTACTCCGCAAAGAAGGAGAGCCACCGCGCCATGCACTACGAATGGTGGGGCGACGACGTCGCTGTCCTCAAGGAGGCGTGGTCAGTATAAATGACAAAGGGCTTACTGCCAAGCAGATGAACCCGAAACTTGACAAGCGCGTATTTCATCGCCAAGAGTTCCTTGTCGTGGACAGGATAGTTTTTCCGCCGCTTTCAGTGACGGGATTGGAACGAAGCAGCTCTCTCTTGCCCTCGGCATCCACTTGCAACAAGGCACAGCCTATGGCGAAGTCGGACGCGTCGCAAACGACACTGAACGGACGATCTTCGTCAGGTAACGCCAGTATTGGCGCGGTCTGCGAGCTGCGCTTGATGGCCTCGAAGGCTTGCTGCGCATTGTCGCTCCACGACCATTCCGCATCCTTTTAAGGAGGGTAGTCAGTGGTCGTGCCATCTCGGCATAATTTGCGCTATATTTGTGCAGGTAGTTGGCCAGGCCAAGCCACTTGCGCAAATCCTTTTGGGAGTCTGGCACTGGCCACTAGCAATGACCTCTACCTTCCCCGGGTCAACCCGCATACCATCCTTCCCAAGGAAACATCCCAAGAAGGGTATCTCTTCAGCTCCAAAGATGATTTATTGATGTTGGCATACAGGCGATTTTCGCGCATGCACGTTAGAACATGCCGGAGATGTTCAATGTGAACTTCGTCGGCGGTCTTGCCATCGATGGCGTAGCTGTGCACGAAGATATCGTCAAAGTACGTCTGTACGAATTTCCTCATCGGCCTGAAGAGCTGGGTTACCAGTCGGTTGAACGTTGCGGGTACATTCGACAGCCCTTGGGGCATTACGAGCCATTCCCACAACATCCCGCTGAGATTACTCACCGCCGTTAAAGGGATGTCTGACTCCCGCATCAGCAGTTGGTTGTATCCATTGACCATGTCGAGCGCACTGAAGATGGTGCAGCCGGCCATGTTTTTCTGCAACACATCATTTCTAGGAATTAGCGTGGACGCCGGGATCGTGGCTGCATTCATCTTATTAAAGGCATGTACCATGCGCCCCTTCCCGTTGGGTTTACGCACGCAGAACGTAGGAGACGAGTGCGGCGACTTGGACTCTCGTACTTTACCTTCGGCTTACTTGGCAGCGAAGAGAGCGTCCATCACATCGACCTGTTCTTTTGGCAGCGGCCACTGTCGGGTAGTGCAGTACTTCGTACCGGGTACGAGATCGATCTCGTGTCGCACACCTCGATCCGGTGGCAACTCCGTAGGGGATCGTCGCTGACCACATCTGAGAACTGCTTCAACAGAGGGGAGTATGGGTCCGTGGGATCCTTGAGGATGGTAGAGCCATATCGCTGTTGTCTCTGCGTGACCCGCTACTCCTCCAACACTTCAGAGTCCATGACCGAAGACGTGTTGAGGTCCAGAAGGTCGAGTTCTCTGCGAATGAGGACCATCTCCTCGTAATCCCCGCTTTGAGTGACTTCATACAGTCCACGTACGAGAGCTCCTCGAGCCCCAGGAGCTCGGATACCGTCGGAAGAGGTGCCAATTCCACTCCTTCCTTCCGCTTGCCCGTGAGGTCATCCACTACCACCAGAGACCCTGTCTCGATATCAGGAACAAAAACCTTCGTTGCCGATCTGGCGGGTGGCGCCTCGCCCTTGACCGCCTCAGTTGTGGGAGCCCCTGCTCGACCACCCTTGTTCGCGTGAGCTGCCTCAGCTCGAACGCCCTGCGTTGTGGGAGCCCCTGCTCGACCACCCTTACTTGTGCGAGCGTCAGCTCAGCACTCTGCGGATCGCTTACCTTACAGGCAACGGCGACACCGTCGTTCCCGAGGTCTCCTCGAGACTCGTCACTTGTGATGACCCTTACCGAAGCGGCCTGCACTCGAGAAGATGGGGACGGAGAGACGGACAACACTTGCTCGGACGAGCCGGCAAAGTGTCGTATGCCACGGGGCACCCGGTGTTCGTGCACAAACCCGTCGCGGGAAGAGGAGGGGACATGACCCGCCAATACGCTATCCTCAAAAGGTTTATGACTAGCACCTATGGTGCGGCTGCACCAGTCTATCCACGGTTCGTGCTTCATAAGCCACGGTATCCAGAGGATCAGATCATACCGCTCGTCCATGTCTAGGACAACGAACGGTTCAACCGAGTCAACATCGTCAATTTTGACCGTTAAAGGAAGGGTGACCTTCCGTATCGATACAATCGACATAGTTGCTAAGCGAACAGAAACATATTCATTACGTTTAAAGTATTCCATGGCTCTGGCGTAAAATGCCTTGTTCCTAGCCACATTGGCCTTCGTCGCGAAGTTATACGACGTGCCGCAGTCGATCAGGACAGTCATGGGCTCCTCGTACCCTTTGACGCTGGCGGCAAGATTGATCTCGCGGAGGCCACCGAGAGACACAGGAGTGTCGTTTCTGGAGCTGTTTTACCTGGAGAAGGAGGGTGGCCAGGTCACCACCCTCTTAGAGGAGGAGAACCTCCCAGCAGGGTGCTCCGCGCCAACTGGGATCCTTCGTTATCCGCCGATGCGGACTCAATGACATTGAGCGCGGGCGCGTTCGATGAAACCGGGCGAGGGCTACGCTCTGTTTCTAAGCATACATAGTATGCGTATTTCTAAAAGCAAACACTTAGGACTTTTAAATCAAAACAGAAAACTGAATTGAGTGGCAGCCCGCCGCGTCGCGGGCTGTCCTTATCTTTACGCTAAACCCTCTTAAGATGATATCTTTTGCAAAGGTGAGAGCATGACTGGCTCTCACGCATTTGCATGAAATGCATGCACATGATTGGTTGAAATGTGGTCCTTTCAACCAATAGCTGTGCGCATGAGCACCCGTCAGTGATAGTTGCATTGACGGCTCGTAATGTTGGTCGCTAGTGGGTTTGCGTGTATCAGTGTACACCGGGTACACTATCCTGTGTAGCCCCGCTACACCACCCCCTCTCAAAGTGCGAGTATCGCATTCGGGAGGTAACGGTGACCACGATCTTTTCTGTGGTCACTTTCCGTCTCTTTTCGTTTAACTGAGAAGACACACGCTTTCGGGAGCCCCATGGCTCCCGAAAGCCCCAAGACGTCCGCATCCGGTGGGGTTCCCCATCGGGTGGCAAGACACTGACAATGCGTGAATATCACGCACTACAAGTCGAGAGAGAGTGCTCTCGTAAGCGCGAGAGCGCCAAGCAAGTCGACACTATCGTCGCCAAGACAACCCGTCCATTCGGGGCGGGTGATTCGACTGTCACACAGCCTGCGAAGGCTGCGCACACCACGTCCCCGGACGTGATGATGGTGAGGTGGACCCTGATCTCAAAGTCGATTACGGCAGTGATTGTTTGGCGGACGAAGAGGAACTATTCGCCCGTGAAGGACAAGCCTGCTGTGAGCAAGCCTCTTCGCGAGAGTCCGTCGTCGGGCTCTTGTCGTCAACGTGAAGACTCACCAGAAGATGGCGAGGTGGTGCACGCTAAGCGTGCACGGTCTAAGAACAGTGGACCCTCGGAACCTCCATCCGCGGGTATTTCTTCTTCCGCCCGGGCATCCTTGCCTGCTGGTCGCAGCGCGGCTCAGTCTCAGGGAGCTGAGCCATGGAAGCTTTCATCGGAGCGCATTCATCGTCTCCGATGGTCCGACGAAGGCGGCCAGGGCACACCTTGTGCTCTCTTCCAAGTCGACACCATCAAGGATGATGATATCGTGAAAGCGCTCGGCCTCGCGGCCGGCTCCGCAGCTATTATGCGTCGATGTACCTTGCTCTTCGCCACTACAAGGGCGTGCGCCATAGCGCTAAGAGCAAGATCTCTGAGACAGTCGCACTGACTCAGGGCTGGAACCAGTCCGTTACAAACTGGAACAGTGATGCTGCTGCTTTCCGAAAGCGTCTCGAAAGTATGCGTAATAGAGCTGGCAAGGATACCCGCTTGCATGAACTCAGTGCAAGCGCTGGTATACCTTGTGCCGTCCCCGTGGAGAACGGTGTCCAGTTTGTCCACCCAACGCGGACAGACTGCGTGAAAATAAAGTCGACGGGTACTCGACGATACGAGTACCCAGTGAAGTCCGAGACTGGCGTTTTACGGTCTTCCCGGATGCCGGGAAGAGCACCCCGCCTGATCCCGTTACGCGTCTACCCGTCCCCGGGGGCGTGGGGTGGTATACTGTCCAGCCAAGACCTAGTCTCGGCTCGGGCGGAGGTGGTGGCGGTCTTCGTACGCCATCACCATTTCCGGAATGTCCCTCGCGAGGATATTCCGCGGTTCCCACGAGTCGTGTTGGGGAGGGTATCCTCTCCAACGATATCGAAAACGACGCTGACCTTGGTCAGTGCGTGGCTCCTGGTGAGCTACAATTCGCTCGACAATCCAGCGAATTGAACCGTCTGCAGCCCGCAAAGGTGCCGGCGAGGGGAAGACCTCGTCGCTTCGATCAGCCGCTTGAGGCTGCTCAGACCTTCCAACAACTGGCGGCTGACTATGCAGCCTTCCACCGTGAGGCTTGGAAGAGGATCGCTGAGCAGAGTCAGCTGATCTCGAACCTCTCATCGCGAGTGTCCGCTTCTCGCGAGACAGCGGGTGATGCGCTGTCTCGAGTCGAGGACGTCGAGAGGAAGTTTGCGAAGCTCGTTGTGAGCGTTCGTATGCGTCGCACACTCTCTGCGCGCGAGCGCGACGAGGATGACGAGTCGTAGCTCGACCATCACGCTTCTTCGTGCTCATGTTGGATGAGCGCGCGGGCGTGTCATGCTCATGATAGCCTTCGGTCGCCCGACATAGAACATTGGGTGCAGTCTCATGCTGGTTGGTATGTCCAGCGTGTAGGCTGTGCCTTGGCGATGCAAGACACGAAAGGGGCCGATGAAGCGTGGAGCAAGCTTGCTTGCTCCAAAGTCCGAGACTGCATGCCTAGCCAATTTTTGCGTAGACAGTAAAACTAATGAATTTGTTTTGAACTCACTAATATTGTTGCGTGACTTCTTGTCAGCGTTCATCTTCTGTCGGTTAACAGAAGATGCAATAGCATCACGAACAAACCGCATGACGGCTTGTCGATTCTGCACGAAGTCTTTCGCATCGACATTAGTCGTGTCGACCAATGTGTCCTTGTCCGCTATCGTGCCCTGCACGATGCGCTCGTCATTTTGAGTGTCCACATGGGGTGTGGACACGTACTTGGTCGACGCAGTGACGACGCCCTGCGTCGTCACTGTATCGTCTTGGTTTCCGGTGTTCGACTCCGAGTCAAGCACGTCATCTTGCGTCACGTCTGCTCCCGGAGCAGGCGTGGGACGGGTCGTCGCTTGTCCTGTCGCTCCCGGAGCGAAAGGTGCTTGATCTTCTTTCTTTGCTCCCAAAGCGAAGGGTACTTGATCGTCTTCTTTCGCTCCCGGAGAGAAAGGTACTTCGTCGTTGTTTGTAACTTCCGTGCCCGACACGGAAGTGTTCTCGAAAGCGCCTGCACCCGATGCAGACGCAAAGCGGACCCTCGTCTGGCGCGTGGCACTACGTGTCACGGCGTTCAACTTTTCTGTGGGCGTGGCTCGCTCACAGATCCTCCCCATTCAAGGGAGCTGTCACCCCGCCAAGCATGGCATTCACGTAAAACGGTGTGTGCCCCGTAGAGGCATGCACCGAGTTGTTGATGGCAAACTCTGCCATCGTCAAGCAGTCGCTCCACTCGATGATCGAGTGGGCGTAGCTCTTGAGGATGTCACCGAGCACGCGACTCACGCGCTCGATCTGACCATCAGTCTGCGAGTGGTCAGCTGTCGCCATCGACAGTCGAGTACCAAGGAGGCCGAAGACCGCCTTCCAGAACACGGCCGTGAACCTTGGATCACGGTCGGACACTATCTCACGGGGCATACCGTGAGAGCGGAAAATGAGCTCCCCAAACAGACGGCCGTCTGTTTGGACGTGACTTGGGCAGGCACCGCAGCAAGATGAACCATCTTGCTGAAGCGGTCGACAAAGACGACCACTCCAGTCCGACGCTTGGCGTCGGGCGGTAACCCGAATATGAAGTCCATACTGATGGACTCCCAGCACTCTGCCGGTATCGGCAGAGACTGTAGCGGTGCTTGTGAAGCCGGCGTCGGCTTCACTCGTTGGCACGCCTCGCAAGCACGGACGTACTTGCGGATCCACTTGTACTGGCGAGGCCAGTAGAAGTCACGCGAGAGAAGAAGGTACGTCTTCTCTCGACCCGGATGTCCAGCCGATGGGGCATCGTGATACTCGAATATGATCCGCAGGCGCAGATCATAATCATCAGGGACGACGATGCGAGCGACATCGGCGTCAGCTGCACTGTATAGCAGCAGCCGTCGTGTGCACTATACCTGTGCACACGGGATTTCAGATGTGGAGGTAGCGCGCGATGCGCGCTGTCGGAAGGTGCCTCCACATAGGTCAGCAATCGCTTGGCGTCCGCGTCAAGCGAGTACGCCTTGCGCACATCGTCGAGCAGCGACGATGTGGGCACACTGCTGCGTTCAATGCCAATGGCATTGACGTCAACTACCTTGTAGTTGTAATCCGGCCGACGCGACAGTGCGTCGGCTACCACATTCAACCTTCCAGGTTTGAACTCAGCCTGGAAGTTGTATTCAGCGAAGAATGACAGCCACCGTGCCATTCTTTGAGAGAGATGTGGTGACTTTACGGCCGTCCGTAAAGAAGCGTGATCGGTGTAGATCACGAAGGGTCTATCTCCAAGGAGATAGACACGGAACTTGGCTAACGCATACTTCATGGCAAGGAGTTCCTTGTCATGTACTGGGTAGTTGCGCTCAGCTTGCTTAAGCTGACGAGACTGATAGCAGATCACACGATCACGTCCTTCGTGATCGTACTGCATCAGAGCGCATCCGATTGCAAAGTCGGATGCGTCACACACAACGTGGAACGGACGATCTTGGTCGGCGACGGCCAAGATCAGCGCCTCGGTCAGGCCCTGCTTGACCGAATTGAAGGCCTGCTGACATTCTGCAGACCATCTCCACCCTGCGTCCTTCTTGAAGAGGCGCGACAGTGGTCGCATACGCCCAGCGTAATCGTGTATGTACTTGCACAAGTACGTAGCCAACCCAAGGAACTGCCGCAGTTCCTTTGCATTCGAGGGCGCAGCCACTCGTTGATCACCCTGATCTTTTCGGGATCAGGGCGGACACCGTCCTTGCCGACAAGGCATCCGAGAACTGGAATCTCGGACGCACCGAATATGCACTTCTTTAGATTTGCATATAACTTGTGCTTGCGCATCAGCGCAAGCAGTTGTCGGAGATGCTCCTTGTGCATCTCGGTGTCTGTCTTCTCGCCCACAGCCCGGCTGTGGACGAACACGTCGTCGAAGTACGTCGGTGCGAAGTCCCGCACCGACCGTAAAAGATGCGTTACGCATCTATTAAACGTCGCAGGGGCATTCTTAAGCCCCTGTGGCATCACTAGCCACTCCCAAACCATGCCGCTTGGGGTGCTTACCGCCGTCAGAGGGATATCACTCTCACGCATTAAGATTTGGTAGAAACCATCTCTTAGGTCAAGAGCACTGAACACGGTGCTCTTGCTCATCGAATCGATGATGACGTCCTTCCTCAGTATCGGCGTCTGCGCCGGTATCGTCGCATCGTTCATCTTGTTAAACGCATGAACGATGCGCCATCCGCCCTGTGCCTTCTTGACACAGAACGTGGGGGCACTGTGCGGGGATTTGATTCCCGCACTTGGCCCGCACGACGACGAGCTTCGAAGAACTCGTCGATGGCCTTTACTTGTTCACGCGGCAGTGGCCACTGTCGCGTGACACAGTACTTCGTGCCTGGCACGAGATCAATCTCGTGCTGAATTCCTTTATCCTGCGGAAGCTCCGCAGGAACTTCGTCCGGGAATACGTCGGCGTATTCCCGAAGAACGTCGTAATAGGGACTCGACTTGAGCGAGTCCCAGCTCTGCTCTGCAAATCGATCCTTTTTCGATTTGGCACTGAGGCTCGTGTCGCCATCAGGGTGCCGCACGAGAACCTGCCGCAGGTCCTCGAGATCCTCTGTGATCACGACATCCTCACGGGCGGTGAGGATGCACACTTGTTCTACGCGCCCGGCGCGTAGATCCCGTGCAAAGCCTTTCCAGCTCTGCACTTCCAGCGCTGTCAACTCCGAGGCAGTGCTCGGAGGACACTCCAATGTCAACTCGTGACATTGGACCCCAGAGAGTGTTTGCGTCAGCGCATTCACTCTCTCGTACTCGACATCGCCCGTCGCAGGCGATGGAGGCTCGTCACCTGCACGCTTCGGTGCAGGGCGTTCTTGGGACAGGGAGGAGCGACCCCCTGTCCGGTCTCGGTTCCTTTCAGTTGTGAGGAGCTCTTCGGGCTCCTCATACCGCGACCCTTGTCAGACCCGGTCTGACAACGACCCATATCTTGTGTCTCGACGGGCCCGGCCCGTCGAGGGGTCTCCTTGAATCTTGGCTCCTCAAGCCCGGCTTGAGGAGATCTTCTCTTGAACAGTCGCCTCGGGCCCGGCCCGAGACGGTATCTTGGTTCTTGCCTTCGCAGGCCCGGCCTGCGAAGGGTTCGGTCCAAACCCGGTTTGGACGTGGGTGCGCTCCCGGAGTGCACCCTTCAGTTGTGATTTCGCCCGTGCCCCGGGCACGGACGAGGAAGCCTCCCGGAGGTCTTCCATTCTGGTACGCGGCGGCCTTAGCGGTCGCCACGTTTTCTTGGCTGGGATGAGAGAGGTTGCCCTCGCTCCCAACGCACGCACCGCGAGGTGCGCGCGCAACGTTGACAGGGCCATCGCTCACTGTCACGTTGTCCGCTGATCCGAGGACGTTAACGTCCTCGGCGCCGAATGAGATTATAGACTGGGCCTTCCAGTCTATCACTGGGGCATGGCGTTTTAGCCACGGCATGCCCAATATCATGTCGAACTTATCGTCTAAGTCTAAGACGATAAGGTCTTCGGTGAAGGTCCGACCTTCACAGTCAAAGCGAACAGACACAGTTCGCTTTCGTGTCTTCACGGTTGCGCCTGTCGCCAGGCGCACCACCAACTCGCTCCGAGGAGTCTCTTTCTCCTCGGGGCACATCGCATTCAGGCTTGCAGTCGAACAAAGTTGTTCGACGCACCTGAATCGACCAGCGCGTGCATGGATCTCCCATGCACCGCAACCTCCAGGATGATCAGCCCAGCTCGACCATCCTTCCTTTCACTGCGGTGCTTGCCACCGCAGGGGGCTGTAGTCATCACATGTCCGACATCGGCATGTGTGACTACACCAGTAGGGCGCCCCGCCCCTACTGGCTCCCGCCGTTTTTGGTCGTCCGCGCCAACGATCACCGTTGGCACGATACGACGTACCGCGAGTAGCAGGCCTTGGGCCTGCTACACACTCGCGTGCGTAGTGGCCGGTATTTCCACACTGGAAACACCGCTGCGTTCTTCTACGCGGATCCGTCTGCTGCCTGCCAGCAGACGCACTTGATAGGTCCATGGGTTCTGGACCGCCCATGGGCCTCGGTCGCGGACGCGGCGCCCCTGGCGTGTCCGCGTGAAGTTTAGCTTGATTCAAGCTAAACTCTTCCTGCGATGCAAGTCGGATGGCTTGCTCGAGAGTACTCGGGTACTCTCGGAAGAGATAGGTCTTCACAGGCCCATCTCTAAGTCCCTTCATGAAGGTGACAACTTGTGTCGCCTCATCAATGGGGTGGTTCACGATACTTGACACCAAGTATCGAGCCTGCTGCGCGTACGCAAGTACGTCGCGCTTGCCTTGCTTCAGGTCGAGGAACTCCGCCCTCGACCTGAACTCCGACTCGGGAGGCTCAAACGCGAGTTTGAGCTCTTCCTTGAACTCTTCGTACGTGCTCCAGCACGTACCGTTCGTAAGGCGTCTGCCATACGCCCAGTGTCTAGCACGTCCTGCTAGACACGACATCGCGTAAGCGACTTGTAGCGACGGATCCCGGATCCGTCGGGCAGCGATCGCTGTCTCGAGCTCTACGAGCCAGCGCAATAGTGGCTCGTTCGAGCCACCGGAGAACGGAGTCACTGACACCTTCAGTGACTCAAAACGTGGAACAGCAGAAGTCTCTTTCTGCTGTTGCTTCCTCTCCATGTAGTCGACCACGACTACATGGTGTTCACTTGGCGGCAATGAGCGAAGCATTGCTGCCACAGTGGACTCGCCTACGACTCGCGAGAGTCGTAGCAACGCCTCCCACTGCTGATCACTCAGGTGGGGCAATCCTCTCTCGTAATACGAGAGTGGATGTTCGGAGCTCCGTCAGACGGAGCACCGCCTGACGAAGGGTTTTCGTCTCCATAGCCAAATTCCATTTGGCTATTCTCTGTAGGCGTTGAACGGACTACAAAGTGCTACCAGGTGAAACAGGGCGAGAGCTACGCTCTGTTTCTTAGCATACACAGTATGCGCGTATTGAGGAAGCGTAGACTTAAAGTTTGTATGTAAGATAGAAATACGCGGGCTCGCGTATTTCTAAAGCAAATACTTAACACTTTAGATCAAAATAGAAAACTGAATTGAATGGCAGCCCGCCGCGTGGCGGGCTGGCCTTATCTTTACGCTAAACCCTTTAAGATGATATCTAATTGCAAGGGTGAGAGCATGGTTGGCTCTCACGCATTTGCATGAAATGCATGCACATGATTGGTTGAAATGTGGCCCTTTCAACCAATAGCTGTGCGCCTGAGCGCCCGTCAATGATAGTTACATTGACGGCTCGTAATGTTGGTCGCTAGTGTGTGTCCCACACACACTAGTGGGTTTGCGTGTATTAGTGTACCCCGGGTACACTATCCTGTGTAGCCCCGCT
>JAAVTI010000898.1:0-105774 GCA_011947335.1 Phytophthora constricta
CGTGAATGCCATGCGGCATCCACGAGTACCTGCCATGCTTGGCGGGGTGACGGCTTCCTTGAGTGGGGAGGATCTGTGAGCGAGCCACGCCCACAGGAAAATTAGAACGCCGTGACACGTAGTGCCACGCGCCAGAAGAGGGTCCGCTTTGCGTCTGCAATGGGTGCAGGCGCTATCGAGAACATTTCCGTGCCGGGCACGGGAAGTTACAAGCAACAACGTGTACCTTTCTCGCCCACAGCGAAGGAAGAAGATCGAGCACCTTTCGCTCCGAGCGAAAGGACAAGCGACGACCGTCCACATTAAACGTCGCAAGGGCATTCTTAGCCCCTGTGGCATCACTAGCCACTCCCAAAGCATGCCGCTTGGGGTGCCGCCGTGAGAGGGATATCACTCTCACGCATTAAGATTTGGTAGAAACCATCTCTTAGGTCAAGAGCACTGAACACGGTGCTCTTGCTCATCGAATCGATGATGACGTCCTTCCTCGGTATCGGCGTCTGCGCCGGTATCGTCGCATCGTTCATCTTGTTAAACGCATGAACGATGCGCCATCCGCCCTGTGCCTTCTTGACACAGAACGTGGGGCACTGTGCGGGGATTTGGATTCCCGCACTTGGCCCGCACGACGACGAGCTTCGAAGAACTCGTCGATGGCCTTTACTTGTTCACGGCAGGCACCACTCGCGTGACACAGTACTTGTGCCTGGCACGAGATCAATCTCGTGCTGAATTCCTTTATCCTGCGGAAGCTCCAGGAACTCGTCCGGGAATACGTCGGCGTATTCCCGAAGAACGTCGTAATAGGGACTCGACTTGAGCGAGTCCCAGCTCTGCTCTGCAAATCGATCCTTTTTCGATTTGGCACTGAGGCTCGTGTCGCCATCAGGGTGCCGCACGAGAACCTGCCGCAGGTCCTCGAGATCCTCTGTGATCACGACATCCTCACGGGCGGTGAGGATGCATACTTGTTCTACGCGCCCGGCGCGTAGATCCCGTGCAAAGCCTTTCCAGCTCTGCACTTCCAGCGCTGTCAACTCCGAGGCAGTGCTCGGAGGACACCCAATGTCAACTCGTGACATTGGACCCCAGAGAGTTTGCGTCAGCGCATTCTCTCGTACTCGACATCGCCCGTCGCAGGCGATGGAGGCTCGTCACCTGCACGCTTCGGTGCAGGGCGTTCTTGGGACAGGGAGGAGCGACCCCCTGTCCGGTCTCGGTTCCTTTCAGTTGTGAGGAGCTCTTCGGGCTCCTCATACCGCGACCCTTGTCAGACCCGGTCTGACAACGACCCATATCTTGTGTCTCGACGGGCCCGGCCCGTCGAGGGGTCTCCTTGAATCTTGGCTCCTCAAGCCCGGCTTGAGATCTTCTTGAACAGTCGCCTCGGGCCCGGCCCGAGACGGTTTCTTGTTTTGCCTTCGCAGGCCCGGCCTGCGAAGGGTTCGGTCCAAACCCGGTTTGGACGTGGGTGCTCCCGGAGTGCACCCTTCAGTTGTGGATTTCGCCCGTGCCCCGGGCACGGACGAGGAAGCCTCCCGGAGGTCTTCCATCTTCTGGTACGCGGCGGCCTTAGCGGTCGCCACGTTCTCTTGGCTGGGATGAGCGAGGTTGCCCTCGCTCCCAACGCACGCACCGCGAGGTGCGCGCGCAACGTTGAGGGGGCCATCGCTCACTGTCACGTTGTTCGCTGATCCGAAGACGTTAACGTCCTCGGCGCCGAATGAGATTATAGACTGGGCCTTCCAGTCTATCACTGGGGCATGGCGTTTTAGCCACGGCATGCCCAATATCATGTCGAACTTATCGTCTAAGTCTAAGACGATAAGGTCTTCGGTGAAGGTCCGACCTTCACAGTCAAAGCGAACAGATACAGTTCGCTTTCGTGTTCACGGTTGCGCCTGTCGCCAGGCGCACCACCACAACTCACTCCGAGGAGTCTCTTTCTCCTCGGGGCACATCGCATTCAGGCTTTGCAGTCGAACAAAGTTGTTCGACGCACCTGAATCGACCAGCGCGTGCATGGATCTCCCATGCACCGCAACCTCCAGGATGTTCATCCCAGCTCGACCATCCTTCCTTTCACTGCGGTGCTTGCCACCGCAGGGGGCTGAAGTCATCACATGTCCGACATCGGCATGTGTGACTACACCAGTAGGGCGCCCCGCCCCTACTGGCTCCCGCCGTTTTTGTCGTCCGCGCCAACGATCACCGTTGGCACGATACGACGTACCGCGAGTAGCAGGCCTTGGGCCTGCTACACACTCGCGCGCGTAGTGGCCGGTATTTCCACATTGGAAACACCGCTGCGTTCTTCTACGCGGATCCGTCTGCTGCCTGCCAGCAGACGCACTTGATAGGTCCATGGGTTCTGGACCGCCCATGGGCCTCGGTCGCGGACGCGGCGCCCTGGCGCGCGTGAAGTTTAGCTTGATTCAAGCTAAACTCTTCCTGCGATGCAAGTCGGATGGCTTGCTCGAGAGTACTCGGGTACTCTCGGAAGAGATAGGTCTTCACAGGCCCATCTCTAAGTCCCTTCATGAAGGTGACAACTTGTGTCGCCTCATCAATGGGGTGGTTCACGACACTTGACACCAAGTATCGAGCCTGCTGCGCGTACGCAAGTACGTCGCGCTTGCCTTGCTTCAGGTCGAGGAACTCCGCCCTCGACCTGAACTCCGACTCGGGAGGCTCAAACGCGAGTTTGAGCTCGTCCTTGAACTCTTCGTACGTGCTCCAGCACGTACCGTTCGTAAGGCGTCTGCCATACGCCCAGTGTCTAGCACGTCCTGCTAGACACGACATCGCGTAAGCGACTTGTAGCGACGGATCCCGGATCCGTCGGGCAGCGATCGCTGTCTCGAGCTCTACGAGCCAGCGCAATAGTGGCTCGTTCGAGCCACCGGAGAACGGAGTCACTGACACCTTCAGTGACTCAAAACGTGGAACAGCAGAAGTCACTTTCTGCTGTTGTTCTTCTACATGTAGTCGACTACGACTACATAGTGTTCACTTGGCGGCAATGAGCGAAGCATTGCTGCCACAGTGGACTCGCCTACGACTCGCGAGAGTCGTAGCAACGCCTCCCACTGCTGATCACTCAGGTGGGGCAATCCTCTCTCGTGATACCAGAGTGGATGTTCGGAGCTCCGTCAGACGGAGCACCGCCTGACGAAGGGTTTTCGTCTCCATAGCCAAATTCCATTTGGCTATTCTCTGTAGGCGTTGAACGGACTACAAAGTGCTACCAGGTGAAACAGGGCGAGATCTACGCTCTGTTTCTTAGCATACACAGTATAGGTAATGAGATCGATTTGGTTTCTTTCGATAGTCTGAAACCCTTGTTAGTACCCCGAAGTGTGATGCGGTCCCGTACAACTGTCTCAAAACCAACTGGGTTAAGTACGTCAATGTTGCGACCACGCCCCTGCTGTACACCCTTAGCACTGACTTTGACCTTGTGCTCCTCGTCCAGTAGGTAGCAGATGTAGTTCTTAGATGATAATGAGACCATTGCATCACCTCGCCACTCTTCCTTGAATAGACCAGGCGTGCGGCGGTCGAACTTGGCTACCTCAGCGTTGTAGTCTCGCGGGAACCACTCATACTTATGCTCATCGAAGTGATCACGTAGTTTAGGCTTGATGCATTCTTTGAATGGGTTATCGCAGCTGAACGCGATAATTCCACTATCCGTGTCCATCTCCTGATATTGAAAGTCTGAACGATCGAAGTAAAAGTCGATACAGTCATAGTAAAACTGAAGCATGCGTAGCTTAGCGAGCTGATAGATAGCAATGGATAAATGGATAGGGTTCTTGTTGTTGAGACGACGCTTTTCATCGTAATCTCACAAGAATTATTAAGCTCCTCCAACCCGTGGAACGTAAAGTGTTCGATCTTGCTCTTAATAGCTTTGTCGTTCGACTCATACTTGACCTCTTTGTGCTTGCTCATATCCATTCCAGATCACCCAAAAGCACTGTTGCCTACAAGTTTCATCATCTCAGCAATCATCGCTTTCGACTTATCAACATCACCCTCTCGTCGAGCATTTGATCCAGCCTCCATTAGGATCAAAAGCCTTGTGAGAGCTGGCCTTAATAAAGCAGTAAGTCTTGGTGATCTCCAAACCGTGGGAACGATACCATTTAAGCAAAGGTGCGTATATGAGAATCTTTTCACCAAAGTAGCTCCTATAAGCTTACGAGCTGGTTTTGCTCGGCTTTGCTTACGTTCCTCATTGTACTTGTACATGTGATGACTAATGACACTCTCATCAGCACAAGCGATTAGCGTGTTTTTGAAAATTGGGGTCATCTCACTGAAGTAGTCTTTAAGATGGTCTGGAGTTTGAATATCGCATTCAAGGAATCCGAAAATCTTATCAGCAACTATGTCCTCGGCAATGCCATCATAAGCCTCGATCGTAGTCAATCGTCCGCATGGCATCTCATTACCAAGTGCCCATAGGTATAGAGCGTTAGCATCGTATCCGATAATTTTCTTACAGATCTTACCTCCACGAATCTTCGTCTCATTGCGCTTAGCGTAGCGATTAAAGATAATAGATAAGCCTCCAGCAATGTTGGCCTTCATCTTCGCGTAGATATCTTTTTCCTCCTTATCAATGCTATACACCAATCTGTCTGAGTTGAACTCAAGCAACTTCTTATAGCGGAATCCCTTCAGCGACATGTCCTTACGGGCGGTGTTGCACTTGATACAGCTAACCAATATGTTGCCATCGATATGACCAAGCTTGTTGTTGATACGATCTGCTGAAGCGGTATCGACGGTTAGCTGACAGTAGCATAAACCACAAAGATACTTCTGCTTTTGAGCAATGTATCCAAGTGATCAAGTGTCATACCAAATTATCGCTTTGCCTTAGCATCCTGACTCTTGTAGCCGCCCATGCGCTGGGGTGGGAATTGGAATGCGTTAGCAGGTGTCTTACCGGGTATTGGAGATTGTTGAAGCAGGTTTGATACATAACCTTCTCCGAAAGTCCGGGTAGCGACACTCCATCTGCAAACATATCCAGATCAAAACGCATGAATAGCTCGCGCTGGGCTTTAATAGCCTTGATGAATGGAACTACCTCGAGATTGTTGTACCAGACCAGTAGGCCCTTGATGGATTTCATCTCATAGTACCCCCACACGAACTTCACTCTCTCGTAGTCATCATCGGTGATGCTTGTTCCACGGAGCTTGCTGCCAAAAGCTGACTTAGGCGGGATTGTAGTCTGGTTGAGTACATTGAACGCGGTGATGTACTCATACGGGAAAAGACCCTTGCCAAGACCACAGACACATCTAATTTTGTCATCACATTTGCAGCCACCGAGATATGTCGTAAGATACTTATCGTAGCTGGTACCAGCTGGTACATAGTTGCTAATATCGAGCATTTTCATGTTCGATGTAGCGATGCACATGTAGCTGGGGTTCTTGATGACCGATTTGATGTTGTCAGTACCAATGATGGTAAATAAGTCGCTCTTAATCAAGTTGATATCGTATCGACCAGAATTGAAGCCAAATACTGGTACTTGATTAATCTGCTGTTTAAGTCGTCCGTAGTCGGACCTCTGCTTACCAAAGCCAAGACTGCTATAAAAGTGGAAGAAGCTATCATACTCCCCTTCCTTAATCCAACTCTACATCAGGCATCTTGTACTTCTTACCAAGCTTGACGCCTGGAACTTCCATACCTGTCAGACCGTGGGCATTGATGATTTTTGCAGAAGCGACTTATACTTATCGACATTGTACTGTTGGATCTTCAGCGATACATCACCAATGTATTTGAACATATCCATCAGCAACATCTTCGGATCGTCATTCACAAAACAACGCACCTCCTCGGTTAAGCTATCAGCTACGGATACAGACACCGGAATGTGTTTGTTCGTGAAGGCAGTATTCTCCCCGTGTTGAGTCGCCGTAGGCTTAAGGATTGCCTCAAAGTCATAAACAATGAAGTGGTCGATGTACTGGTTAGCATCCTTAATGGAATACTTTGTAAGCAGTGATCGAATCGCGTTAGGAGCTGGCTTGTAGATAGTTGGCTCAGCGGGGAAGCTCTCAATATTCACAAGCTCGCACTGATTTTTCTTGTGATTTTTAAGTCTTTCACTGCTCACGAAAATCACTTGGGACACTGATACTTAGACTGAAGCATATCGATGCTCTTGATGTAGAGAGCGTGATTCTCGTGCGATAGAATATCCATCGCTTCATACCCCTTGTCCGACCTACGGAAGCATTCTACATTTCCGGTAGCTACATCCATGCTATATACGTTAATACCGAGTTGGAAGCAGTCCTCAACCTCATCAAGCTGTAGCAGGTCAATAGGCTTGAAGCTCCTAAATAGACTCAACGTATACTTAACCCCTAAAAGAGCAGTAGCGCTTGAATGCATCCTTCACCTGAACCTGAATTCTGCGAGGATCCTCTTTGGCGCTCTGGAATGTGTGCCAGGCGATGCAGTGGAAGACGCACTTGTTGTTGGTCTTAGGGAAGTTGATTACGTGCTTGTTTTCGCGGATAATCTTAGGAATAACAGCGTCGCTATCCCCAAGAGCATGGTCGCGACGGTAGACAAGAATCTTGAATGCAGTGATCGCCTTAAGCTTATATCCGGAGCTGGGATAGTTCAGTTTGTCAGCCAACTCCATAGACCGGATTTCAGAAATCACCTTCTTTCGAATATCCGCCTTGCTGTTGATTGCAACAGGCTTATTGAATACATAAGTGTTTGTGAGATTCGGGTAGAAGTAGCGGGTGTCATCAGGATCAGTCTTACTCACAAGCTCGTAACCGAGAGCAATATTCACCTTAAATGCATTTGCCTGGGTCGAAAGAACGTGCTCGAGCTTGTTGTAGATATCAGAAGGCTCAACACCCTCGTACAAATGTGATTCCATGTGATTACCATTGTAAAAACGGTACTTAGGATCAGCCTTGTAGTCGGGCGACAAGTGTTTCTCAAGGGTTTCAATCGAAACATTGTACTGCTTAGCTACTAATCTCTTGTTGATTAGACGCGAAACGTTGCTAACATAAACCATCTTGCCCGATCTACCACGCACCTTAACACGGTAGCTACTACCCCATTTGATAGGTTGGATATTTAATCTCTTTAATCCTTCGAGTTCGTATGCAAACATGTTGCCTATATATGCTTGGCTATATTATTCTCCGTAGATATGACTTTATAATTATTTGACCTTGTATCAGGATCGACTTTATATCTTAGTCATTTACAAAAGATTCTGAAAAAATTAGTTAATTTAAATATTTGACTTATACCTTTTGGAGGTTTTAAGTCATTGTCATTGACTATATTGGGATTGACTTTTTATTTGAAAAAAATATTATTTAATTAGGTTCGGTTTCATTGTTAAGTTCGCTTTCAGATTCGCTAAGTTCGGTTTTGGGCTTTCGCTTGCGAGCACGGATCTGCTGTCTATTCTTATCGTCGTAGCTCTTTTGGTATGACAAGCGAGCGTCGCGTGTGCGCTGATAGTAGCGCTTTTGTGCGGCCTTGATTCGCTCTTTGTTAGCAAGGTATTGTTCAGGTGAGTACGTCATCAGTAGTATATTATTAACTTCATATTTATCAGATTTAAAAAAATAATAATAAATGTAAAACTGTTCGGGATAATGTTCTATTAATTTTTTTATTCTTATGACATCCAAGATATCAAAAGCGTTGCGTCTGCTAACGTGAAAAACTTCACTTGAATTAATGGTTCGCACGGTTTGCTCTACGTCGAGCTCTAGCACTTTCAGCACGGTGCCATTCAGCATGAGCAGCAAATGCACCGCGTCTGTTGAATCGTTCTGTGCATCCATGCTCTGGGCAAGTCAAATCAACTTCTTCTTCCGACGAAGACCCGGATTCCTGGTCCAGCACATCGTCCAAATCTTCGCAATTAACAGTGAAGCCAGGAAGAACGGTACCACCATCAAGATCTCTCCACGCGCTATTGCCAACGCGTCGAACAAGACGATTTCCTCGGGCGTATCGCTTGTATTCGTACATGATTTTGTTCTCTGGATCAATGAGCCATCCCAATTGCACACCGTGAGGAAAGTACTCGCGCCGCATCTTGTGATCGAGAGCATCAAGCTTGGAATGTGGACCAGTGAGAGTGTCGATTTCCACCACGAACGTCGGAGCAAAAGGTTCTCCACCACGAGTCCATCGTTGAGCTTCGGTCAGCTGCCTTGCATCATCTCGAGGCACATACGCCACATCGGGGACCCGAAGCGTTGTGCCATCCAGCACGTATTCACCTTGCGCATCTGTCACTCTTCCACCATGGCCACTCCACTTGGCCCAATTCTTGAGCACAGTGATAATTTCTGGTCCGATCACGCTGCGTCCGAACACCACCATCCGAAATGGAACAAATCGGCCTTCGTCGACGAAGAAGCCAGGCTGCTCGCCGAGTGTTGGATGGACCAACGGACCGTGCTTCTTCACGTGCTGGTTTAGCTGCTCGAGGGACACACCAGCGTAGTCCTTGACACGGCACAGAGTCTTCTTCGACTCTAGGTCACGCACCAGTCGCGCAAGCACGTCTTCGTGGTCTTTCTTCTTGCCGTTTGCTGCGGTCATGGTTGCCGCTGTTGTTTTTCTCGCACTGGCAGAAGCAAACAAGAAAGACCTTGCCCAGTGTGGTCCACGCTACGAATGAATTGACTTCAAATTGAATTGGTACTTCCACTAAATAAAATGATCAATTCAAATCGTCACGCTCACAAAAGGTCGAGAACATAATGTGTTCGACTCCATCTTCTTGCCCATATTTGTCGTAGTGGACATCGAACAGTTCTGCGTGATACCCTCGACGGTAGTGTCGTCATCGTTTTCGCGGATAGTTACAAGACTGTCGAGTTTTTCAGACACGCTGATCTCCATGTTGTAGAAGTAGAAGATCACCAGGTCGAAGATCTGCTTAACGCTTCGCACACCCTCAAACTGCGTAACGGAGAAATGAACCGAGGTGAAGTTCCCTGTCTCTGTCTCGAAGCGCTGGTCTTCAGTGAGCGCTTTGAATGGGTCCAGCTCCGAGCGGCGACCCTGCAGAAACTGCTCGGCGTTCTTGAGTTTCCTCACTTTCATTGCTTGTAGCGTCTCGAGCCGGGAAGCTGTGTCTTTCTTCAACAAGATCTTCTCCTGCAGTGGGGTCCCTGCTTGAGCATTCTACTCCAGGCAAGACGTGAGCTTCTCCATAACAACCACTCCGACGGCGTGACACAAGTACTTACACACAGCGTGTAGTCCGACATGATCGACAGCGCTTTGCAAAACTTTTGTTGGTGACCCTGAAGACCTTCTTGTAAAATCTGGCGCTGCGACTTGCGCACCAACTGATCCACCTGGAAGCTCGGGTCCAACGCTCGCTTTTTCAGCGCCTCCATCTCTTGCTGCAAAATCTCCATCTCCTTCAGAAGACGCTCCTTCTCCTCCTACAGCATCAAACCCACCAATATTCAGCGGCACTAACACCGCCACTAAATTAACAAAACGCAGCCAACCTTCCGGAACGTGTGCGTGCCCTTGCGGTGCTTTCTCTTGGGGTATTTGCGCTTCGGCTGCGTCGGCTCGGACTCGGTACTGGTATCACCATGTCCCGCAGCTTGATTGTCCTCAATGTTTGCTTCTGCTGTCCTCTTGCTCGTACATGTAATCCTATCGGTTCTATTCTGCTGGTATTGTGCATTAGTTTCATCTGTAGCGACCGAACTGCGTCTCTCGGGCACCAATATCGACGCCCATGAGCGAGTGGGCACCGACGTGTCGCTCACCGGCGACGAGGTGGTGGACGAGGTGGCAACCGATGTCGTCCTGGTCCGCTGGAGCAAGGTGCCGTGTCGAGGGAGCCCCGAGGAGCTCTGCATCACTTATCAAGATGGTCCTCACTTGCGTCCGTTTGTGTTTGACCAGTCGTTGCAACTCGCATGGTCTCTGCAACTGCACCGGGAGCACCATGGCATGTGTGCTCCTGTAGCTGCATCAATGCAATGCTTACGGTACGCTTCACTAACGCTTGCTCATGGCATTCAACAAAGCTTTTAGCCTAATAACGCCTTGTGGTCGATGAAGACTGTGGGCGAAGGTTCTCGGAGATGGTGCGATGCAGAGCACGACCCCATAGGTCCATGTTGTCGCGCAGCTCGTACCATCCGTCCGTGCACACGGGGAAACGCGGGTAGTGCATTCGGTTCTGCACCCACCTGCTGAGGACGACAACTGGTTTGCGAGACGGAAGTCCGCCAGCAAGCGACTTCGGGCGCTGAGGAATGAACTCGCGGATTTCGAGCACGGCGTTCACATCTCGTCGCACGCACTCGTTTGGACGGTATGGGTGGCGGTCGTCCTCGTCCACGAAATCAGCGACAATCAGTCCGTAGCTGCTATCGCATTTGCCATCGCGCTTGTCGCCCTCGTAGTACTGCGAGAACATGACCGTGTTGGACTCCATCTTGACGTTCTTGTGCGTGATGGATACCAGTCGGTTCTGAACGATGCCCTTGTCGCCACCACTGTCGTGTTCGCGGATAATGATGTGGCCGATTTTCTCCGAGATGCTGATCTCGATGTTACAGAAGTAAAGAGCAGCAGGTCGAAGACCTGCTTCACGCTGTGTGCTTCTTCAAACTGCGTGACAGTGAAGCGAGTCGAGCAAAAGTCCCCGTTCCCCGCCTCGTAACGCCGCTCTTCCCCCATCGTGTTGCACGGGTCGAGATTGGGTCGCCGCATCTTCATGAATCGCTCCGCCTTCTCGAGCTTTCTCGGCTTAAGAGCCTCCAGCATATAGCGCCGAGAGTCCTCGTCGATCTTTAAGTAAATCGCATCTTCGAGCGGACTTCCGGATTGAATGGTCTATAGAATTGCAGTACACGAAGCAAGTCAGCAGTTATCCATGCACACGCTAGAATGCGCCAGCTCCTCAACACTCACACACAACGTGTACTCCGACATGATAGAGGACAGTTGACTAAATGTTTGCTGTCGCAGCTGCACACCTTGGCGCAAAATCCTCGCGGCCTCACTCTTTTCTTCAACCCTCCTCTTCGTCATCGAACGTCGTTCTCGTCTTGCCCCTCAAGGCCGCAATCTTCGCTTCCAGCACCTCCATCTCCTTCAGCAACTGCTCCTTCTCCTCCTACACCACAAAAAAACTTCTCGCTCAATCACCAGCCTCAACAGACCCACCACCTGAGCTCCGCACCTTCCGAATTGTGTGGGTGGCCTTCCGGTACTTCCTCTTCCTTTTGGGCTTCTGCGTCTTCCCACCGCAACTGCCGCCACTCTCCTCTCCGACATCCTTTTGCTCACTAGCTGCTCTCTTCTTCGCACCACGCTGCACTGCATCAATAGGCGAGTCCGTGGCTGTCACGACACTTGGGTCCTGTCCAGTTCCTGCATTGGCCGCGACCGTCTTGGGCTCCATGAGCGCCACCCACGGCCTTGCAGGGTCCACCACATCTGCCGCAGTCGACGACGCTGAAGACAACGGAGACGACGACGCGCTGGCATTGAACGACATGGCGGCCGGGTGGAGCATCGGGCTCAGCTGGTGACGGCGGTCAATTGCACTCGAACCGTCACCAGCTCCGTCGCTGAGACGTGCGGGCTGACGTCGGCCGTCATCACCATCCAAGCGAGCGAGATATTCGTTCATCATGGCCAAGAGCTCCGATAAAGTGAGACTTAGAAGCTATTGCTCGAGATGGTCGTGTACCATCAAACAGGTACTGCTCATTCGTTGTGGTTGTGGTTGTGGTTGTGGTTGTAGTTGCCTTTTATTCTGGTTGTCTATCGTCTACAGCACACGACGGGGAGAGGCGTTCCATCATGGTGTGATGCAGCGTTTGGATCCATCGTTCAGTATTGTCTCGCATTTCATGCCAACCGGACTGCGGGATTTCGTACTCGGGGTGATACACTTTGCTGTGCACCCACCGAGTGAGCACCACGACTCGACCCTCCTTCGTGTTGTCCGACCTGGTGCGAACGCCGTGCTTGATCGGATAGGACGTGAGCTCCAACACGGCGCTGAAGTCTCGTCGGATCCGCTCGTGTGGATGGTACGGGTTCAGTTCGTCTTCGTCCACGAAATCGGCAACGAAAATGCCGTAGCCGTTCTGGTGCCCTACCTCTTTGTTGCCTTCTTCGTATCGTGAGAAGTACACCGTGTTCGACTCCATTCGCAGTCCGCCGATTGTGGTCGAGACGAGACGATTCTGTGTGATCCCCGGGGCCATGTTGTCGTCGTCCTCGCGGATGGTGATGTTGCCCAGCTTCTCAGACACACTGATCTCGATGCTGCTGAAATACCCGAGCAGAATATCATACACCTGCTTCACCGAGTTCTCAAACTGCATTGTGGATATGTAGGTGGCGTAGAAGTCGCCGTTTGAGGCTTCGTAGCCGTGGTCTTCTCGCATGGGCTTGCAAGGGTCGACTCGCGGGCGGCGATCATGCAGAAACTTGGCCCCATCCTCCAGTACCTTGCTCTTCAACCCCATCAGCGTGGCCCGCCGTGAATGCTGGTCCTTGTGCAAATGAATAAATCGATGAATGGGACTACCCACTCGAATATTCTGCCAGCACGATCAACCACCACAAACAACATGCGTCACTCCATATCTCTCCCCAAAACAAAAAGCACCACCCCATCCACTTACAAATAAAGAGTACTCCGACATCAGCGCATGGATGCGTGTACACTCCAACTGCTGCGTCTGGATCGCCTGTCGTAGCACGCGGTTCGCGCTCTGCAGCTCACTTGGGGTCCGCGCCTCGACCCCGACACACGTCGCAAATGCTCGAGCCTTCAACTGCTCCATCTTGGTATGCAAGTCCGCCAACTCTTCCAACAAATGCGCCTTCTCCTCCTGCACCAACACCCAAAAGATCAGCTCACATCAATTGTCCACGCCCCATTTTCTCAACCTCTCCCTACCTTGCGGACATTGATGGTGGACTTGCGATACTTCCGCTTCGGTCTCTGATTTGTCTCTTCCTGCACTAAATCCGCACGGTCCATCAAGTCCTGTCCCAGCTCCCTCTTCTTGCACCCTTTGGCGGGTGCTGCTCTGGGTGCGATGAAGCTGTTTTGACACGGTTTGAGGTCCTTTTGGAACTTTTGCCACGGGAGACTTGTCCGCCGCATCCTCGTCCCGCATCTCGTCCATACTCGCCAGCCACTGTGTGGCCATGTCGGTGGCCAGGCGCGGCGAAGCCTCCAGCGACTCGGCTTGGAGCTCCGCATTCGTGCTCATTGACAACTCAACAATAAATGACCGACCACCTTCTTGGTCTCCGTTACGAATGTCGAAATGAACAGTTTTGATGGGTAAAAGAGCGCACGCCGGAAAACTAGGATCAGTAACGTCGACTAGATTTAGAGCTGGGAGCGTTTATTTACGAGGAGGACGTCAAGCATTGTCCACGTGGACTTTCAGACTGGCGTGGCTACTGATTTTGGAGTGACCTTCTGTGGAGACCTCGCACATGTTGCGTGTGCGCGGCGAGAGGCCTGTGGGTGAATCGAGCATGACGAATGTGCGTTCGGCTTTGTTGACGATGCTGAAGATGGTGAGCCAGTAGCAGGCTAGTAGCGATATGTGTGAAGCGACATTGGCCGCGTGTGTGCCGTCTACGAGGACTCCAGTGATGTTTTGAGCCTGAGTACTCAATGAGTAGGAAGCCGCTGCCATACCGCAGTAGTGAGTTGCGGAAATTGCACCGCCCATGATGAGAGCGCTCGCAAGTCGCAGAGGCTCGTTGTTGGGCATGAAGGTCAACTGCATCAACACGAATAGTTAGCTCGAGATGCTGGAGGCGACGATTATGAACGAAGCACAGCGGTTCTTACAGCTCGGAAAATGATCCAAAAAGCGGTGGTGGCGGAGACGAGGGCGATGAGCACGGACAACGTCACCAGTGCCGGGTCGAGGGCCATGGCCGCGTTTGTACGCTGGGCTTTCATGCCGGTATAATGCATGGCGAGAACCCCAAGCGCCGTAAAAACTCCGCCCGCCATAATAAGCCACAGACGAGAGAACAGCGCTAGGGCCTGCAACGTTCGCAAGGTCAAACCATCAGATCGTTGGGAAAGCACAACGTCTTTACAACACGTAATACCTTGATGCGACGCGTCACATCGTTCCTTTGCCTGCAGCCTAGCACAATCAAAAACCGCATCGTAGGACCTGTGAGTTAAGTTGTGTATCTAACAGAATCTCGTGATCAATTGACAACACTCGCAAAAGTCTGTCTTTGCGTATGATGCGCGGTTTTGCATACGTTAGCTTCAAACGCGAACGAGCAAATTTTCAAATAAAAGGTGGCTATATCTCACATTACAACTGTTATTTGCAATAAATTTGCATATATCGGAACAAATCCCTGACCTGACAGGATAAGTACGATCCTATGAAACTACATTTGCGGCTCAAAATTCAATTTCACAGGATATTTGCATCATTCTCAGCGAGGTTAGGGGACACGGAGTCGGATGCCTCTTCCTTCATGTGAGCGACATCAGGGACCGAGACAAGGTGCGTCCTACCACTGGTGGTTGAGACGCGCTCGACCACGAGCGTCTCAAGCGGCGGTCCTGGGCATTTAGTTGTTGAGAAATATGTGTAGGCCTTAGCGTGTGTTGACCCGAGCGACGTCAAAAGTCACTGGCTGACATTTCAAGCAAATAGAGTATTTTATAGATATAGCCGTATCTCACATGATTAAGATTGAGATATCTTGAAATGATTTGATCTTATTGAAAATTTCTGAGTTGTGCTGATAGCTGCATTCAATATGACAGAGTTAGGTCCGTAAATACCGCCGCTTAGAGTAATTATGGCACAATTATATTAAAAGCATAGCTGTTTGCGCCCTGCCGTATTGTCTGGTAAATAACACCAGTATCCACGATACACACCCATAATTTACAGATATGATGATACGAAGAATCCGTACCAGCATTCGATGGCGTCTTTCGGCCTCCATTTCGAGGAAGTATGGGTCCGATGATGCGATTTTCAGACCAGCAAGCACTCCAACCACCGCAAAAAGAAACGACAATACTGTGAAACCCAACTCAAAGTCGATCACCAGCTTCGCTTCACCGTCGAGCTCCAAATTCAGCGCTGTCATGCCCGTGAAATGCATGGACCAAATACCGCATCCCCCAAGCGCGAGTGCAGAGACTGCAAGCATCAGGCGCTTGTTCGTAACACCTCGCACCTCACGCCAGCGCTCCATTAGTTGAATAGCTACATGTACAGAATAACAGCAAACAACAAGGCTCAGTAGGTTTAGTGCTTAGTAACTCGCGTCAATAGTTTTTTCAATGCGATCGAACGCACTGCAGTAGCTCCCAGTCACGGAGATAGCGTAGGAGAGCAGAATCGTCGAGGGAGACCAAGTCTGCTGGATGCCAAGCTTTTCGAAGTCATTCATAATAGGCTGCAGCACTCGCTACAACTTGCAGTTTAACAAGAGGTCACAAAGTGAACTGTGCGACTTTCATCACGCTTACATCCGACGCAGTTGACCGTTTCTTTCTATTGTGGTCGACTCGAAATGCGTAGCGAGGCAGAGGCAATAGAGGAATTGCGACCTTTGAGCAGGAGTACGAGGTACATTGAGTTGTCCTCATCTTGAGCACGTCCAAGTTGAAGTGCCCGTCGCTGATTTACCAATTCATAAATCTGCAACACATTAATTACTCTTTCCCTTCATAATCTACTCCTCTCAGATCCAAAACGTCCATCAATACAAAATCCAAGTGACGTCTCAGCCATTCATAAGCAATCGCCAAACTAAATCGAACATGGACCGCGAGGATACCAAGCGCCGTAAGAACGCGCCCCCACGCGCCCACACAAACCCTTTAAGCACCTCCTTTCGCTCATCTTGTAGCTGACTCTCCCTCTTTCGTTTGATACCCCTCTTGGCCTTCCAGGCACCCGCCTTGTGGACGAAGATGACGCCGACTCGGTGGAGTTCACCACCTCCAAGGACATTACAGTCTACCCGACGTTCGAGGCCATGGGGCTTAAGGAGGACCTGCTTCGAGGCATCTACTCGTACGGTACGAGCCTCCTGCTGCTGTTTCGCCATCTCCGGGGCCTCCATTCGGCCTGTAGCAGCCAAAATACTCTTTTTAACTGAGTTTAAACATGATATTGTCATTTTGTTCATGTTTAAACAGGTTTTGAGAAGCCCTCAGCCATCCAGCAGCGAGCAATCAAGCCGGCAATTCAAGGACGGGACCTGATTGCCCAGTCCCAGTCTGGAACGGGCAAGACGGCGGTGTTTTCCATCTCTGTGCTGCAGACTCTGGACACGTCCAGCAATGAGACGCAAGCTCTGGTCATCTCGCCCACCCGCGAGCTGGCGGAGCAGACGCAGAAGGTCGTGTTGGCTCTGGGAGACTTTATGAACGTGCAGTGCCATGCCTGTATTGGTGGCAAGAGCGTGGGCGAAGACATCCGTCGGCTCGACTTCGGAGTGCAGGTGGTGTCTGGTACTCCTGGTCGGATATTCGACATGATCCGTCGACGCAACCTGCGCACACGCAACATCAAGATGCTGGTGATTGATGAGGCCGATGAGATGCTGAACAAGGGCTTTAAGGAACAGATCTACGACATCTACCGCTACCTGCCGCCATCGACGCAGGTGCTGCTGGTGTCGGCCACTATGCCACAGGAGGTGCTGGACTTGACCCGCAAGTTCATGAACGAGCCGGTGAAGGTGCTGGTGAAGCGAGATGAGTTGACACTTGAGGGCATCAAGCAGTTCTTTGTGGCGGTGGAGAAGGAGGAGTGGAAGTTTGACACGCTGTGCGACCTGTACGACACGCTGACGATCACGCAGGCTGTGATCTTCTGCAACACGAAGCGGAAGGTGGACTGGCTCACGTCCAAGATGCGAGAAGCCAACTTCACGGTGTCGGCCATGCACGGCGATATGCCGCAGAAGGAGCGTGATGCAATTATGCAGGAGTTCCGCTCTGGTGGCTCTCGCGTGCTGATCACCACGGACGTTTGGGGCCGTGGTCTTGACGTGCAGCAGGTGTCTCTGGTCATTTGCTACGACCTGCCCAACAACCGTGAGCTGTACATCCACCGCATTGGTCGCTCTGGTCGCTTCGGTCGCAAGGGTGTGGCCATTAACTTCGTCAAGGATGACGACATCCGCATCCTGCGCGACATCGAGCAGTACTATAGCACGCAGATCGACGAGATGCCCATGAACGTCGCAGATCTCATCTAAGTAGGGCAGCGAACTTGCTCGCCTCGATCTCATTTGGTTTAACTGCATCTGAATCCTCATTACTGTTCCTGTCAATTGTGAAGCAGCCTCGCCTTTTGCGCTGTCTATGATTTCAAGTACTAGGACAGCTTTCAACTGCGGTGGCAACGGAAATGTTCGTCCTGGTCCAGTACCTCCCACACAGGCTCACTCAAGGCAATAGCGACGTCCAACGAGCCGATCGTCATTCCAACCGAGTCCGCAGACTGGCTCAGCTCGTCCTCCGTGCCCATAATGTACACCAGGCCATCATAAAGATGAGCAGGCGTGAACGGCTGGACTACTAGCACCGGCGGGGCGTCAAATACAGCACCCCGGTACATGCCAAACTTGTTCCATTGACTCACGAAAAGCCCTCCCTCTGCGTAGTTGAAATTCACCTGCACGCGGCTCTTATCTGCTTGAGCGGCAATCCATCGCAGAGACTGCTGCAGTTCCGATCGATCGGGCACCTGAATTTCGTCTCGAAGTGAAGCAGCGATGCTGGACAATGGGGCATCTAGTAGTTGGTCGGCGGGGAGTGAGAAGACCGAGCAGTACACACAGTTCGGAAAGTACCGAGGCGACACTCCTAGCTGGCTGCGAAAGTTGACTGACGTAAGAATTTGACGAGGTGTGTTGTGCGCCGCCTCCTTCAAACTCACTCCCTGGGCTTCAGACACTTTTACTCGGGCGCGGTAAACGGACTGGTAGAGGTGGGCTGCCAATGCACTGAATGTCGACAGTTCACGACCTTTGTTGCCGGTGTTGGCCTCAACTTTAAGTGCACTGAGCTCAATTGCTGAAAAGCGTAGCAAGCGGCCGGTGACAGGAGGCACGGGTGGCGTATTGGCATCGGTGACTGCTGCAACCTCTTGCACGTCGCGTCTAAGCTCGAATCCGGTCGGTTGAACTTTCAGCGCTTCGTGTTGCTCATCGAACGACATCTCGTTCAACCCGGCCGAGTACGAAATAATATGTGGCGGGTTAGAAAGCGTAGGAGTGACCACGTCGGTCAAAAGGTCCCGGTAGAGCTCGGTGAGGTCGCCCACGAGCTGGAAGAAGCCGGCGGCGTCGCAAAGGATGTGGCGTAGACTCAGCCCAATTGCCACTGCACCGCATGCAAAGCGTGTGTGCTGCAACGTCAGGATCGGGTCATGAGTCAAACCCTCCTGGGTCAAGGCACACGGGGGCAGCAACGCCTGGCCACTGTCAGGCAGATTGACAGCGATCAATCGCGGTTGTGAGCCGGTCTTGTCATCGCTTGAGACCGCCTCGAACGCCTTGAGGGGTTGGTCGCAATGTGCCGAAACCAACTTGCCTCCTGCTCCGAGTTTTTCGATATGCACCGTGTTGTCGGTTGTGTTGACAGCGACGCGGCCGGTTAAGTGTGGGTAGTAGTCCAGAAGACGGGAAAGCGCACCGTGGAGCTGCTTGAGCGGGATCAGTTCCTGGTCGGAGGGCGCTTCATGACGGTGCACGAACACGACCGAAATGGGCATGTAGGCCATTGAAACTTGGTCCAGCGGTCCGAGTTGCACACGAGAATCGAGACTTTTCAGGGATGTTTCGTCTGCACAGTGCAGCGGAAGCTGCTCTGTCACCGTCACGGTCGCGTTCACGGTATTGGTGTGGTTGTCGTTCCTCATTGCAACTGAAGAGGCAAATTAAAAAGTGGCCGAACGGCAACATGATGAAATCGCACTCGTCAAGCATTGATAGCCTTTGAGCTTTCACTGGAAGGAATGCGCAAATCGTGTTCTCACTGGTGTTGCAAAGATGATTACGGGCTGGCACCTTGTGTCTCGCCCACAGTGAAAATAAACTTTACCGGTGAAAAGAAAACTTCTGCAGTCGTTCACGCTCATTGCGTACACCAGAACCGTGTTTGAAAAATATTATGACACGTGTTCCCTAAACTGCTGGCCGGCTTCAGATTTGGGCATTTAGTTAGAATCACCACTGAAAAAAACTCAAGACTGATGTTGACAATTTTGAACAACTTTTGTAAACAACCGATCTGTGGTGAATTCGACGAAGTCGAAGCGTGGCGAGTAAAGATTGTAAAGCGCCATAGAACGCTTCCCATAACGGACAAATGGGACACGTTTTTAAAGAAGATTGGAGAAAAACTTTAGCAGGACCGTTTAAACCAACTAGACTATGTACCAAGAAAACACAATCATAGCTCGTCACGATGCAGCGTCAGCTTCGGGGCTCCCTGTTGCTTTTCCTGCATGTACGGTGCTTCTCCACGCTGTTCAAGCAGCGTGAGGCGGTCATCCAAAATGGCCGAAATGGCGGCGCGTAGCTGCGACGTGCTTTCCGGTGTGCTCAGCAGTTGCCGAAGCTGCTTCGTCGGCATCGCCTGTAGCTCCCCCAGAGTCAGCGTCTGCTTCTGAATAGTTCTCGAAGGTTGTGGTGCTTCCTCCCTGTTAGGGTCAGCATGCTCGACTTGCTCTGCCTTGGACTGCGGTTCATCCTCTGCGTCTCCTTCTAGCTCCCACTTCTTGAAAAGCTCCCAGCGTCGTCGACGTCGCCCCTCCACCTTCTGCACCCAGAAGGTCTCGATGGCATCTTCGTCCATGACCGGGAACTCGTCAATTGCAAGACTCCTCGTGGCATTAAAGTTGCCGCTCGCTCTCTCCTCGACGCGTGGCTTGCTCTCCAGCACCATCACCTCAAAATCCTCAACCTCTTGTTTGCTCCGGAAGTAGGGCGAAGCCAACGCGACCCGCAAGTGAATCACATAGTGAAAGTCTCCCAACTATCACCAACAAAGAAATAAAACAAAAAGATCGCAACTCATCAGTTGCAACACTTTTTCAACCTCTCCGTCACATCTGCGGCACCTCCGTGGCTGCTTCGTGGATCTTGGCGAGGGACAGCGTCGTGTAGATCCCCGAGTCCGACAACGCCTTCAGTTGGTCCACTGCAAACTATTGTTGATGGGTGTTAAATACAACACATTGCAATGCAAGAAGAAGTATCGTATGTTGTTACTATTGGAAGTCCTGCTTTCTCACATTGGCAGCGTCGTAGATGACGTGGTCGGACGGCGATATCGATGTGCGGACACTCGAAAAGTACGAGCGAGGGGCGAGGACGGCGCCCACGTGGAGGTTGCTAGTGATGAAGAACTCTGTGGTGAACAGCAGCAGTAAAATACGCAGCAGTGACGACATTGTAGTTAATGGAGTAGCAACTCTTGGCGAAAACAAAGATCTCGAAATGCGTGTCACTGAAAAGTGTAACCCTGGAGATTTGTCTTGAAGAAAGTATGGAGAGAGGGTGCAGAGGGTACGAAAAGGCACTTCAACAACGTAACCCGAAAAGGCAACAAAAGTGGAATTTAAGCATTTTACCGGGAAGCAAGTTGCTATCCAACGAGGACGACCTGGAGTATGAATGTTTTCCTATTTCCCACTCGCCAAGTAGCCAGGGATCGTTCAAGGAATCGCCACACTTTTACCCAATTTGGCACTCTCTTCGTGGAATATCTTCAAGAACTGGTAGGTACCTTGGTCCGTGAGTTTAGTTCCCGTCAGCCCACTAAGCCCCAGCGACGCCTTGACGTACTCTTCGAGCATATTTCCCGTCGTGGCCGAGTCGAAAGTTTCGCTAAGAACTCTTTCTTAGAGCGCGGGAAGTAGATATCCGTAAGGTCTGGTTTCGGATACGTGTTCGACTTGATGGCGTTGTCATCACATACTTCGTGTAGATCGTAAGCTCATCAGACTCTTTGAGCATTCTAATAGGGATAGCTTCGAGCCCCAGCGCCGACCAGACATTGTAAGGGACGCGCAGCGTCCCCATGTCGTCCAGCCTCCCTTCAAAATTTACTAGAAAGTCCTTGTATAACTTGTAGTTCTTGTGTTTCATGAGCGCAGCCCCGACAGCTTTCCCAGCTTTAACTCTTTCTTGACTTGCTCTGGGGTCCATATGTGCTTGAGCCAGTAGTCTACTTAGGCTGATTTGGCCGCTGCCTTGGCCGCTTCCTTGGCCGCCTTGAACTCGCTCAGTTTTGTAGATATTCGCTTGAAACCACGAAGGCTTACTCTTTCCTCGGAGTCCACCGTATTCAACGTTGCGTCGGTCGTGTCATCATCTTCGTCGCCGTTTATCTCGTCACTTGAGTCGTCGTCACCATCATCATCATCGACGCCGTTGCCAGTTCTCAAAGCCAGCGAATGGCCCATGAGTGGGTCGGCAGGTGAGACCACTGGCAAAATCTTGGTCGCGTCGGACTTGGCAACAGCCAATACAGGATCGCTGCTGGTGAAGAAGATGACCGCCGTCACGAGTAGGACGTGATACAGACGCATGGTTGATCGTGGAAGTCACACGAGTCATTGACTCCAGAATATTAAAGCTTGCGGTATGGTCGGCTCGTTGCGAACTGATTGCACAGCGCAAAACGGAGGCAGCTTGGCGCCATTTATTCATAAGATGTGCAAGTACTGTATCGTTGACTTGTCAATTCCTTCCGTCTCTAAGAATGCAAATCGCGCCGCTTAGCGCTTAACATAATATGTGCCCTGTAGCCGAAGGTCGCGTGGCTGCTGAGCTGAGCGACAGCGTATTACAAGCACACATAAATTGAATCTAATTAAGAGGAATGTCTGGTCCAGGACCGTTGTTCATAAAAAGACTCGCACAAACGTATGAACAGGGTGCAGGCGTTGCGAAAATGTTGTCCAAAATAGATCATCCCAGCTTTTTTACTGGTTTGTTATGAGGCATCATGACCTTCTATTGGAGTATCATTGGCTTGGATTTGAGCAATTACCCTTCCCCCTGCAGGTTCATGATCTGAATATGTGCTATGTGTCTTGGTAAAGTGACTGGCCTTGCGACTCGCGGCAGTGAGTAGAGTCAACGGATGGGGTTGATTAACTTTTCTTCTCGATGGACGTCCTGGAGCAACACCTCTATGGTCTTTGGGTGACGCAAGAAATATATTCTGGTCCTATGTGCTGCATTTGCACCGCAGTGGTTTCAAGTGGACATGGAACGCGACACAACTTCCATCCTCGGTTGCATCTAGTTCATATCTTGAAGTCCACATGCACCATCACCAATTGTGCAACGGTAAACAATTGGCAATGGTTTATTGTCAAGAACTAAAGCTCTAAGAGCTTCAAATGATCACAAACAATATTAACGGGTGGGTTCAGGCGAATAATAGATGTTTTTGTAGCGAATGAAGCATCAGCAACACCAATGCACATGTATTACGACGACGTTAGATGCAATCAGATACCTTGGTTCGAGATACAAAAGTCATCCGCGAGACGTTGTAATGCCTCCAGCATACTCTCCGGATCGTTTTGGTTCTGGACAGCGGCCACGCCACCTACTAGATCGACCTCCGACGTAATGCGGGTCACGAGTCGTTCGCTGCTGTCAAATTCAAGCTGCTGCAACACAGGACACACAATCGTTCCACACCCCTCCTTTTTCTCGTTCCCTTAGGGACATTGGAGTACACATCCAGTCGCAGTTCACCAGTAGCCTTGACGATCACGTGCTCTCCGACCTCCAATCGTTGGCACGATCTCACCGAAAAGGAAAAACTCGGAACTGAGTGCGATACCACATCCAGTGAAGCTTCAGTGAGTCCACGGAGTCAAATTCCTCTCGTTGGAGGTCGAGGAGATTTTCCAGAGCGGGTGAGCAGCCGTAAATTTGCCGATACCTACTTACATCTGGCAGTTGCTGCTTCTCAAGCTTGATTCGTAGCGCGCAATAAAAGTCCCTAATGGCCCGGAATTGAACGCTTAAATTGCGGTGGTTTTCACGAATTGCCTCGTTGTACGTCTCGAGTTGTTCAATTTCTTTCTCCAGAGCCTTGATCTCCGTTGGAATGCGCTGTATTTTCGCATGTTGACGCTTTCTGTAGTTCGCTTGGTTAAATCGGGTTTGCTCTCTTCGTCTCTGCTTCCATGGATCCCTTCCACCTTCGCCTAAAGCCATCGATAATGCAGCGGTCTGGTCGGCATTCAGTGACGACGAAATTTGAAGTGTTTTTCCGGACGCGGACTCAAATTGGAGCTTTCGGTAGTTCTCCTCGTTGGTACGAGGCTGCTCGCGTCGCACTTTCTTCAACTCTTCTGAGGCCACCACATTCATATCCTTCGGCGGCACGGAAGGTGCTCCCTCCTTCACTATCTTGCTACGATGTGGTAATACAGTTGACGCATAAGTACATGTCTGTATTGCCATCATCAGAGCTTCAGCTTGCTCGCCGCTTAGTGTCGGCGAAAGTTGAAGCGTTCTAGCAGTCGTTAAATCGCACTGACGCTGTCGCTTCCTGTAGTTGGTCTGATTGATGCGGTTTTGCTCCCTTCGCTGTGCCTTCTTGCACTCGTCCACGACCACATTAACGTCCTTCGATTGTGGTGAGAGCTTCATCTTCTTGGGGCCGTTGCAGTCTGTTAGGGGCGACGTAGAACCTCCTACTTTGTTGGACTTCGTAGAGGAAGCTGCTTGGTCAGCAGTCACAGACGACAACCAGAGCTTCGGAGCGAACGTGTCCTGTTGATAGACTTGGTGCTTGTCTGCGGGAATTGCGATTGTGATGAACGGACAAACAGAAAATCACGTGTGCTGCTAAGAGCCACCACCGCATATCTTCGGATCCCTGCTCATGTGTTTTCACGCGATCGGTATGTACTGCTGAAGTTTTAACTCACGCGATCGTTGTCGACAAGATTTGCTTCACGCTCGGCAACATTACTGGCGAGAAATGCGGGACAGATGAACCTCTCAATTGTCATAGCGGCGTCGGGAACGGCAAAATTATACCGGTTTAGGGGTATTCCAATCTCGGGGTGCGCCGTTTTAGGGGTACACGAAGGTGCAGCTTCAGCTGCAGAGCCAACTAATTGTGCTCAGAGCTTACAGAGCTCATTTTGCAATCTTTCACTCGTTAGCAATGCCATCGCCAAGGAAAACATCTCGAATGTCACTCACCAACGCTCAAAAGCTGCAAATTTGTCAGCCCACACGCGACCTAGATGACGCGAGACATATTTTCGAAATGGCTCAAGGAATTGGACACGATGTTTAAAATGCAGCATCGTAAATGTCTCCTACTTATTGACAACGCTACCGTTCAGGGGGTATGATGAGGCCTTGATGAATGTTGAGGTGATATTTTTCCCAACCACCAGCAAACGGCAGCCGTTACATGCAGGAATCATCGCAGCATTTAAAAGGCGATACCGACGGCATCAAATGCAGCATGTCGAAGATATTTTTGAGGTGCTAGGCTACTACAGGCCTCCTAGACTATTATAACTGCGAGTTAGATGAACCTGAAGAGAAGTATGCTATTACAGAGGAGCTTTCGACCATGCTGTCGCGACTTCACGCCAACAATCCGATGTCTGTTGATGAGCTGCTTAATCCAGAGGACGAGAATGAAATCGTGGACGAGCCGACTGACGAGGACTTTTGCAGGATCGAGGAGCAGGATATTGCCGACAATGATGTTGCTGAAGACGATGCATGCGGGAATGCTTCTGAAAAAGAAGAAGAGGAGCCGACTGCCGCCGAAATCAAGGATTATCTCAGATGGATAGGGAAAATTTTAATTCGTGTCGATACTACAGGAGTGTCAGACAGATCGGTGAGTGGACTTCGTGCAATGCAGCGATTTTTATTCCGAGAGGAATTGGGAAGCAAACAAGGACGGAAGATGTAGGTGTCAATGCTAGACTTCATAGATCGACCTGTCCGACTTTGACTTTAGCCATAGTTAAGCACCCTTTTGACGGAATATATGTCAATTTTTTATTCCACATTCCGTCTGAGGGGATTAGTAATAATTACTTAGCTTTGTATACTGTACCACGCGTGCCTAGTTGGTCACAGGGAACCAACATTTTTATTCCATTTGAGGGTGTATTCCAAGTCTGGGGATTACTAACGAGGGGTTCATCTGTATGTTCTTTTGGGGTGTTACCGAGTTGACTCCCCACCAACCAATCATCGTGTATGGCTCTCACGTCAACTGTCACAACTTTGTGGTACAGCACATGCCTCTTCTTAGTGGTATCCCATTTAGTGATACCCTCTAGTTAGTGCGGTTCGACCCTCTCCCGATGACCGTTGGTTTACAAACCCAAGTCAAAACTTCCTCTGACCTCTAGATTGTGCTTTGTGATACAAAAACCACGCATATCACTAACTAGAGGCGATTAACTATTGAATTCGGCCATTCCGTGAAGCACGTCCGAAGAAATCTACTAAGGACAGTTGCTGTTTGCGCCCTCGCTTTCGGCCTAACTCCTCTCTCTGCATCAATCGGAAGCCTCTCACTGCCGCGGATGACACGCCCATCGCATCGGCGTGAATAAAGAGCTTGGCCATCCACTGTAGTTGATCCTGTAGTTCCTGGGCAGTAAGGTCTGCGGCTCTCACCACCGTATCAGCTATCTCTTGCAGGTCTTCCTCCTGCTCGTTACTACACTCAAGGTTGTCCTCCTCAACCTCAGCTGAAATCACAGCCTGAAAATGAAGGCACGCAAGCTGGAACGTCTTCTGAGCCCAGTGGGCAAGATGGCTTTGACTGGCAGAGGCAGTGGGATGGTCGTCCTTATGATGACAAATCTGCAGTCGCTGGGCATTGGTAATCCTGATGCGGGTGCTGGATGGCTTGGTGGGCGATGGCATCGTGTGATCTTCGGAAAGCTTCGACCAGTAAGCTGGCCCAATGTCGCCGCCAGTGGTGCAGCAGAAGCCGAACCACAGCCACCATGTCAAGTGTACCTCTTACATGGTACAACTCTTGAAAGTGATACCTCTTGCTAGTAATAAATAGCCTCTTCCAAGCCTATCACTTGTCTGTCCAGTTCATGTACCGACGAAGCACCAAGCAGACAGGCCTGGCTCTGTTCGTCGTGGGGCCCGCAATCACGCGGGACACGTTTACTCGCACCCTTCCTACTTCAAGTCTCGCTAGTCGAGCACCAGAGCAGCGCAGCGAAGACAGAAGTTCTGCTGCATCAGCAAAGAGAGCAATGGAGCGTCGTTGGGAGAGTTATCTCCTACCTGACTCAAGGTTCGAGATGGTGAGGGGATTGGATACTTCCAGGAGCAGCGCCAGCGGAGCTGCAGGACCTCCAGTCGAGTTGGGGAAGAGACACGCGGCTACCAGTCCAGATACCCTCGATGAAGACCTGCGTTGGGGTCAAGGACGCACCGCTCCAGACGGCGACGATACTGGTACCAGCAGTGTGAAATCCGACAAGTCGGACACGTCACAGGAGGATGCCAAGCCGGTTCGCCAGCGGAAGCACCGCAAGTCGACGCACGCGCTTCGTAAAGTGAGATCAGGTCTCCGGGGCGCACTTTAAATTTATGTGTGTTTAGCACTGACGCTGGGCTCAATTTGTGGTGAGTAGGAGGAGAAGGAGCAGCTGACGAAGGAGATGCAGGTGCTAACGGCCCAGCTGGAAAGTTTGAAGCGGCGCATGATGGCGTCGATGAGCGAGGACCAAGTCTTGGTGAAGAGTATGAAAGCTGGCCGGATGTTGCGAGATGGTGTGCAAACGAACCAGATGAAGTTCGGCGAGATCGCGTCCATCATGTCCGAGTTCTCCCTATGCGTACGTTGCGCGTGGGCTTCTCGTTGCTGTCGTGTGCTAATTGATTGATATTCACGCAACGTACAACTTGATTGTGAACTTGGTTTGCAGAACGCCCAAGCTGGCTCGCCATTGCATGATGAGATCCTCCTCACGAATGACCAAGAAGTCCGGAAACTAACATTGAGAGGTCTGAAAGCTCAAAAGTTCAAGAAGGCTCAACACTTCTTACAGCTTCGTAGACCCAACACAAATCCTCTCAAAGCTTCCGCTGAAGGCCGCCGCTTTGAGGTGGATAATGGTGACTACTTTTCGGAGCGCTTCATGGTTACCCAGTTCAAAGACGCCAAGAGCGCCAAGCAGATCTTCGAGCTGCTGCTCTTCTACTTCTGCAACATTGAGATCAGCATCTCCGAGAAAATTGGGCATATCACGGTCCGCGAAGACGGTGACAACGGCAGTAAGAACATCTCCCAGAATCGACTGGTGTCCACCACCAACCATGGCTCGAAGATGGAGTCGAACACGATCACTTTCTCAGAGTTCTACGAGCATGACGAGAAGAGCAAAAGCGGAGACGAGGACTACGGGATCGTCGTGATGGACTTCGTCGACATTGACGAGCGATATCCGTACCAGCCCAATCGACGTGTCCGCAAAGATGTGGTCGCCGTGATGGAAGTGCGCGAATTCAAGCGTGCGTCCGAAGCTGCAGATGAGAAGACGGTTGTGCTCACGCGGTGGGTGCAGAATCGACTGCACCACCCAGAGATCCCACTCAGCTTCGAGGAATGGCACAGTCTCCGCGAGCACATGGATCTCTGGGGCCAGACCATGCAGCGCACCATGATGGAAGGCTTGCATGCCGACGCTCTTGGATTGACGACCTGGACGTGATCGCAATCGATCGATCGATCGACTGCCCGTAGTCGCAGCAAGTCAGTTTAGGTTTTACGTGGTATACAACAACAATGCGTGTTTTCACTTTGAAAGAAGGAGGAAGTCTGTCTAAGTTGCATTGGCATTGCCCTTGACAGCATAAGTCATCGAAGACACTCATCGCAGGTGTCGTCCATCCTCATCAACGTTGTCCATCCATCAAAAAGAGTGGGGGCGCCAAATCAACAATTTAACAACTATCGCTATCTAGAGTCTCTATGATCAGTATTTGTATCCACATCTTTTAAAACCCTCAAGTATTGTTCCATATTCATAGACAGACCCCGCTTATCTCGATTGCCGCAATCATTTCAGTATACGGCAGAACGGCAGAGCAATCGGTCGCGCAATCATCACACAGCGTCATTTGTCGATTCGCGTGGAGCACTTGACCACCCTGTTGACGCTCCTGACGTCAGTCAGCATCTGCCAGTGCCATGGAGACCACACCCACTCACTCTCGGCACCGAGTCGTCAGTGCGTCTCCGTCCTTGGCGCCCACAGCGGCCAAACCGCTTCGGGAAGATTGGCACCGGCCCAACGGAGACTTGACCAGCTTCCTCCCACTGCTGCGGGCCGCCAACGTCTGTACCGGAAGCTCTCCGGTGCTTGCAAACCCACTAGGAAATCAGCTGATGACGTCGCAATTGCGGTCTCCATTGCTGCCTGTGGAGGAGTTCTGTGGGAAGCGACGACGAGAGTTGGGAGTGACGACTGCAACTGCAGCGACGAGAGAACTGGACACGGACGGTGGCGGTGCATTGCAGTTTGGTGCTGCGAGCGAAGGTGAGAGTGACCACTACGCCAGCACACACTCAACCACCGAAGAAGAGGTGGTCCCTGTGGTCAAGCGGAAGAAGAAGCGTGGGTACCGCAAGGCCACGCATACGATTCGAAAAGTACGCAAACTTAAAAAATTGAGTCATTAATTAAAGGCTTCGAGCAGCACAAGTGTATCTTGCTGCTCGCTTTATGTTCTGTGCATGGATTCACTGATTGTGTTGCTGGTGTCTACAGGAGGAGACGGAGCGACTTCGCGTTGAGCTAGCCCAGTTGGAGGCTCGGATGGCAGAACTACAACGGCGTGCATTTGCACCTAGTTCTGACGAAGACAGCACCGAGGACAAATGCTTGAACAAGAAAGTGCTGGACCAGGCTGTCAGAAAGCAGCAGGAGACGTTTGTGGAGGTGCAGTCGGTCATGACTAGTTTTGCAGCTTGTGTACGTGTGGTGGGCTTTATAGTTATCGTTTTTGCTCGTGAGAAGTTCTGCTGACGATATGCTGCGTCTTGGCTTATGCTCCACAGAATATCCAAGCTGGTAGTCCCATTCAGCGGGAGATCAACTTATCCCGAGACGAGGCGTCTCGGCGGAAGACACTGCGCATGATCAAGGCTCTGAAGATCCAGGATGCTCGCGACTTCTTCAGCCGTCGACTCTCTCATTTAAGCCCGCTCAAGTCGATGTCAGAGGACTATCGTTTCGAGAACCACGAGGGTGACTACTGGGCAGTCCGCTTCGCTACATCTCAGTTTGAACCTGCAAAGAGCGTCAAGCAGGTGTTCGATCTGGTCGTCTACTACCTGCGCAACATTGAGATCAGTGTCTCGGAGAAATTGGGACATCTCACCGTCCGCGAGGACGACGATAGCAGCAACGAGCCAGGCATTACACAGAACCGATTGGTGTCCGACACTGGCAAAGGGTTGCGGATGGAGTCCAACATCATCGTCTTTTCCGAATACCACGAACCAGGTCCAGGCGAGCACGACGGCTACGGGGTCATCTGTTCGGATTTTGTTGACAAAGATGAACGACATCCGTACCGGCCGAACGCACGAATTCGCAAAGACATGAACACTGTGATGGAGGTTCGATCTTGCCCTCGACGGGGTCGTCGCCCAAAGTTCCTTAACGAACCGGACGAGAATGTGGTAGTTTTGACAAGATGGTCTCACTCTCGACTTCGACATCCAAACTTTCCAGTCCGCAAAGATGGATGGTACGAACTTCGTGAAAATATGGATCGGTGGAGCCAAAACATGCACAAGACTGTCATGGAAAGTTTGGACCCAAGCACGCAGGGGCCCCGAACTGGCGGATAGACCCGTGATAATATCGTTTTTCGCTTTAAAAGTTATATTATTGTAAAAAAGCAACGTTGCAGTTGCAGTTGCAGTTGCAGTTGCAGTTGTTGCCCATCTAGAAGAAAATGGGTACACTAAAAATTACCCATTTTAAAATTACCTCATTTCGCCACTCGCCACCTTGACTCATAATGGGGCTGAGCTCACCGCACGAGGTTCTGCGGGACGGCCGCTTCTACACGCCCCCGGCCCGGAAGGCGCCTCGTACCCATTCTCTAACCAAGTCTCGTACCCAATCTCTAACCGAGTCTCGTACCCATTCTCTAACCGAGCCGGAGCACGGGTCAGCTCACACGCTGTTGTCTCTAAAAGGCCAAAAAGTGGCTAAACCTACACGGAAGCGGCGGCAACAAACTTTAAACGAGTTAGACACAGCGGGAGAGAGCGACACCGAGACACAAGAGAAAAAGCCAAAACGGAAGTACCGAAAAGCCACGCATACATTGCGCAAGGTACGGTCGGTTAGAGAATGTTTAGGTAAAGTTTTCACTTGTTTTAAGTGAAACTATTTCTGTTTCTTTTTGGTGTAAACAGGAAGAAAAGGAGAGACTTTTAAAGGAATTTGGTGGCCTTCAAGCCAGGATGGACGAGCTAAAAAGACGAGCTTTCTCATCTTTTGGCAAACCTGGTCAGAATGACAAAGAGAGGCAAATTGCCAGTAAAGTACTGCGAGAAGCTGTACAAAGTCACCAACTGGAGTTTGCCAATATTCAAGGCATTATGTCCGAGTACGCACTTTGTGTAAGTATTTTTCTGCGGTTGATACATTTTTTTATGTGTTTTAACGAACTTTATTGTATCTTTTGTTTTTGTTTTTTTGAAGACAATTGAAGCAGGAAGTCCACTTCAGAGACATATTCATTTGAGCAATGACGAGAGTTCTCGACAGGAGATGCTGCTAGCATTGAAGCCTGTGGAGTTGGCGGACGCAGCCAATTTCTTAAATCAGCGACGACCTAATCTTGATCCATGCAAACCTATATGCGAGGACCATCGCTACGAGCTGTCGAACGGAGACTTTTGCTCGACAAGGTTCACAACCATTCAATTTCACGGTCTCCAGAGTGTCAAGCAGGTGTTTGACATGCTGGTTGAGTATTTTTGCAACATTGAGATCAGCATCTCGGAGAAGCTCGGGCACATTACTATCCGCGAGGACGACGATAGTGGTGACAAGGGAGTAACCCAGAACCGGCTCGTCTCGACAACCGTCAATGGCCTGCTCATGGAGTCCAATACAGTGCTGTTTTCGCACTTCTACCAGCCGGATAATGCGCCAGGTCATGGAAGGGGAGAGGGCTCATTGTTGCGGATTTCGTGAATGAAGATGAGCGGCATCCGTATCGACCCAACGACCGCGTCAGACGAGATATCAACGCCATCTTAGAGCTGACATCGTATACGCGCAAAGTGCCAGATATTGGAGGGCCAATGCAGGTGCAGACGAAAGATGAGAGTGTCGTTGTGCTAACTCGATGGGTATTCTCTCAGTTACACCGCCCCAGTTTTCCCGTGCCAACAGATAATTGGGAGGAGATGCGAGACAACATGGACCGATGGGGAGAAACCATGCACCGCACGATGGTGGAAAGTCTAACTCCTATGGGTTAAATTGATCCTTGTTCAGATGTTCTCATGGAAGTTGAGTCTCAGAGTTCTGGAAATGTCAGCTGCGTTGGATATCCATGATCCGTAAGGATGGTGCAGAGTCGGCGGGCAGAGTGGCAGTGGAGTTGTACATGTAGAGTGTACCTGCCGGAGTTAAAACGACATTGCTGCCTTATGTGAGCCTTGGCACAACTCAAGTGAAGTATCCAAAGTTCCGAATGGAGCAAAATGTTTATCCGCTGTGATGGGCCTCAAGCACGGGAGTAAACACATACATATGGTTCATGTTGACTCCGTTTACGTCGTTTATGTCTCTAAAAGGACAAAACTAAGTCCAAGACTGGCATGCCACACATCGCTTGGTCTTGTCATTCGCAAAAACTGCTTCGAGAACTCATAGCTCAGACAATGACCGAGTCGAGATGCAATTCAAGTGACAGCAACAGCAATGCACCGGATGTGGTTCAGTCCAAGTGTAATAAGAGGAAGGCGACGTACTTGGTGCGGAAGGAGGAGGCTCAAGCGCTAAACAAAAGGTGCAGGCTTTGCGCAGCCAACTGGCAGCGCTCCAAGGGGTCAGTGATGAGGACAAATACAGGCTCAAGATGACCGAGACCGAGAACCAGTTGCTGAAAGACCTGGTACACAACCAGCAGCTCGCAGTGGTTTCGGCGAGTTCGATGATATTCGAGCGACTTCAAAACCCTCGAGACAACCCAATCTACACTTATATTCACTTACCCAAGCTGTGGAACGCTCGACGAGAAGCACTCGTTGCTATGAAAGACGACAAGCTGAGGCAAACGTATCGTTATTTGAAAGAACGTAGTCGTTACTTGGATTTGTTGAAGCAACGCTCCTCTGAAGACCGGTGTGAAGATTCGGACGGGAATTTTACGTGCCACTGCTTTGACGTCACTCAGTTTCACGCTGTCCAACCACTGAAGCAAGTGTTCGATGCACTTGTGCTTTACGTGTTCAACTTGGAGATCAGCATCTCCGAGAAAACGGGCGTTATCATGATTCGAGAGGACTACGACAATCTGAACGATGGTGCGCGCATCTTGAATCACCGATTTATTTCTAATCACGAGAGTGGCGAGACAACTGAAGCCAATGCCGTCGCCTTTGCGCAGTATTTTGAAGGTCGAAATGAATTCGAGAACCAGTCGTGCGCTATCTTTGCCACCGACAGCGTGGACGAAGATGATATACACCCGTTTGACTCGCAACACCGAATTCGCCGAGACATAACGGTGGGCATTGTGCTGACTTTAGAGCAATGCAGCAAGCGATCAAAGAGACCACAATCCGATTCTAATGAAGGCTCCTTGAGCGCGCTCGGTCGTATTCTTAACGACGATAACAGCGATAACGAAGAAGAACTGGTTGTGGTCATGCGGCGTGTTGCCTTCATGAAAGTGTATCGCCCGGATTTTGATGTGCCGGATGACGTACTGCTCGAGTTGCACGACGGCATCGCAAAATGGCCCACTCTCATGCTGCAGGGATTTCGTGAGATAATCAGGGGTAACAACTCATTGTCATCATAAGTTGAAAATCCTCTCTCTTTTATTTTGATAAAGAAAATATTCGAGAGCACAAGGGACCATGTTCCTCTAATTCATAAAACTGGTGCGGAACTTTACTGCACGTAGTTTCCGTCTACGAAGAGCCAACATACTCGCGCACTGATTTCAACATTATCTTGGTCCAATTTGACAAGCCGTCTCCGAGAGAGTACAACATGTGTTCGGGTACATCAAACTCCGGCACAGGAACTCTTATAAACGACATACACCGGATAGCTACGACCAGCTCCTCGTCGTCCGCGACATTCTTAGCAACTTTTCCGACATCGTCTTGTCCACCACTCTCTGTCATGCTTTCACAACTTGTACGCGTCTTCCTAATTCTTTCTTCAGTCATCACGAGCGCTGCACTGACATCAAGGCGAGCTTTCGTTTTTGGTCGTACGGATACATTTCATCTTCGTCAACGCTGTCGGTGACCATAATTCCGCACGGGCGTCCACCAAACAGCTCATGATGCTCAAAATACTTGTTGTACAGCACCTTGTTCGACTCCGTGACAATGCCACAAGGTTGCCCAGAGATGAGTCGAAAATTGCTAGTCGACTCGTCGTCATCCACATCGTAGTCCTCGCGCACGGTGATGAATCCTAGTGCCTCGGACGTAGTGATCTCCACATTTGTCAGGAAGAATCTGGCTGCATCGTACACTTGTTTAAGAGAGTGAGCACCGTTCAAGTGCGTCACTTCAAAGTGATGGGAACAGAAGACGCCTTGCTCGTCCTCGAAGCGCTCCTCAGAACTGTATTTCGCCAATGGGTCAAGGTGTTTCGAGCGTGCAATAGCGTAATTGCACGCTCGAGAGATCATGTTCTCCTTCATGTCAGCAATGACTTGTCTGCGTTGCTCCCAAGACGTTGGCAGTCGAATGTACGTGTACAGCGGGTTCGCAGGTAAGCTCTCCTAAAAGCAAACAACACAAAAACTCGTAAGTATGAATGTTGACAAAAACTTATGTATCTCCCCTCAAAAAGTATATATATATACATTTTTTTACCTGAAAGTGGGATTGCACTCCTGCAACAACTAGCTGTTGTTTGAAGATAAGTTCCTGCAGCAGCATCTTGGTGTCCAGCGAGTGGTTAAGCAGCCGCAAATGCTCATCTGCACTACTTGCCTCCAATTGGCGCTGCAACACATTAATTTGGTCCTTTAGCTCTTCTGCCTCCTGCTTGCGCACCAAATACGTGGGTTTGCGCTTCTTCCGGGGCGAATGTGTGACGTGGGGCCTATCCATAGCTTTTGGGAATGTGGTTCAGGTTGAGCACGGTCTCATGTTGTTGCCTTTTATGTTGAGGGGAGAATGATGGTAATGCGGAATAATCATGTCAAGTGGCCGAATGTTGATGCCGTTCATATGAGTTTATGTTTTTATTGATGTTTTTCTGAGTTTGAGCATTTCTATCGATAGTTACCTGAGTTCTCTCAACACTATCCGATACAGGTCTGTTCAATAGATTTGTCGTCGTACTACGACTTTTGTTTTGGTCAGTGGTGGGAGTATCCGTTGAGATGTCTTGGTCAGTTCGAAGTTTATTGCTGTTGCAGTGCCATTGCAGTTTTAAAAACAGAGGGAAGGACCTCAGACCTGATTCGAGAGTGGTGGCAGATAAGCACAATAATATAGAGGGGAGAAAGAGGATAAACTGTACTAAGTAGTCAGTGCTGAGATTGTGGTAGACACCGACACATCACTCGCGATTCGAGAGCACATCGGCCAGAAGCACTTGTAACATCGTCATCTTTTTAAGATTATTACTAGTAGGAGCTACCCGAGCTTCAAGTTTGACACAAGCGCGGATCAAATTCCTTTGATTGTCAACAGGGCTAGATAGACGGGTCACGGAACTCGCATTTTTCAATAAAGTTGCTGTAATCGTTCCGCTATGTGGATGTGACACGCCTTCAAAGCACTTTGAACGACCTCACGGATGCAAAATTCTCCCTGCGCTGCTCATGAACAGCTACTCAAAACCACTGCAAGTTGTCCCCACTCGGCACAACGCATTGTGCCCCTTACCTCGATATGGAGCCATTGCACCGTTGTGATATACCCATTCGAGGCAGTCCTACGCGTTGTCTCACAAAGAGCTGAACCACAGCGAGGGGTCCATGTGAGGCAGCAGTCGCTATAGTATTTTGTAGCAGCGTTCGGTACGGTGTTCGTGGAGGGTTTCTAGAGTGCCCCAAACTTCGATTCTCGTGGAATCGTTGTACGATGTCAAGGTGTCCAGTTGTGGCAGCTCTATCCATTGTATGTTGGTGAACTTTGTTAGCATAAAGCAATTGGAGAACTTGGAGATGGCTCGAACTAGCAGTGATATCCATTAGAGAGCACCCCTACCAAGGTTCACTTGTGTCTTTGACATAACGATGAGGTACACAACATGTGACAGTGAAGCTATTCCGCGTGAAGACAGACGCTCTCGACTCACCACCACTACACTGGTTAGCCTACACATGGGCTGCTAGTCGTTTGGTTCATCGTTCATTGCTGTCGACTGCACTTCCAGAACTGAGCTTCGAAAACGAGGCAGCGTAAGTGCTATCCCTTATTTCGTAAACTCTTCGCAGCAATAATTGTCAGACATGACAGTCCAAGGTAAACACGATCGATGGATGGTAAGTATCAACAATAAAAAGTGAGAATGGGCCTCGGTTGATACACAACGTGCATTTATCTTGCTCCTTATTCTGCTTTGAAGAAGAAGTGTTACGGTCAAAGACACACGGGGCTTGCATACCTGAGGCGTAACGGGGAAGAATTCTTTCTGAGCCGTGTGCATTGCCGAATTACGATGCGCGAACGTTGTTCGAATGGTGTACATCCTCAGATTATTTGTGGTACGGAAACGTTAGGAGCGAAAGCCGCGGCGTGTCCAGCCGATGTCATACAGTCTTCTTCATCATTAGAGAGCATCTACGAAGTATCTGCGAGTATCCCACGAAGTGTCTGCAACATGGCAGCAGACCACTTTGTGACGTTATCGTGCAAGTCAAGTAGCACACCGCCCGGCACATCAAATTCTGGGCGATAGCATTTAACGAATATGACGCGTCGCATGATTACAACCAGTTCTTGATCATCCTTGGTGTCGACGAGAATCTCAGTGATTGCGCTGGATTCAGTCTTCTTTGATTGCTTATCACACCACACCAGACTCAACACAATAGCTGCTGTCGGTGGCAAGGATAGCGCACGGTTGGTTCTCGAATTCATTTTGACCTTCGAAATACTGTGCAAACGCAACCACAGTGCCTTCAGATGTCTCTCCACTCTGGTGCTTCGAAAAAATCGGCGATTTGAAATGCGCGCGCCATCGTCCAGATTGTCGTAGTCGTCTCGAATCATGATAACACCCGCTTCCTCAGAGATGTTGATCTCCAAGTTGAACGTGTAATGCACAAATGCATCAAAACTTGCTTCAGAGATTTAACAGTGCGAAACTGAGTGATGTCAAAGCCATGGCTCGTAAAATTTCCATCCCCGTCTTCACACCGGTCTTCAGAGGAGCGTGGCTTCAACAGGTCGCAGTAACGACTACGTTCTTTCAAGAAGCGATAAGTCCGCCTCAGCTTGTCATCTTTCATGGCAATCAGTGCCTCTCGTCGAGTATTCCACTGCTTGGGCAAGTGATGGTGTGAGTAGATTGGGTTGGCTTGCGGACTTTGAAGTTGCTCGAATAGCATCGAACTCGCCAAAACCACTGCAAGCTGCTGCTTGAGCACTAAGTCCTTCATTAACTGATTCCTCTCCTCAGTCTGCTTGAGCCTGTATTTGTCCTCATCGCTGACCCCTTGAAGAGCTGCCAGCTCGCTGCGTAAAGCCTGCAATTTTTCGTGCAGTGCTTGAGCCTCCTCCTTCTGCACCAAATACGTCGGTTCCCTCTTCTTGCACCTGGAAGGAGCCATACTCGAGGCGCTGAGAGTGTCCTTCGTGTTTGGTGTAGTGATCTTCATTTTTCAGCAGGCGACGCTTTCAGTGCTGCTGGCAAATCAAGAAGTGTTGTGCTAATAGAATAGAAGTTGATGTCCGACGGCTAGTCAACATTTGTCGCAGGAGCGTGTTTACTCGTTAGAGTTACAGCATCGGTACCAGCGATCCCGTCTCAACAAAGTTAGCTGAACAGTATCCACGTGTCGGTGTCATGCTCTCTCTACAGTAGCGGTCACGCCTGCTTTGTCGCTCCTAGTAAAGATTCAAAGTTGAGTTTTTTTCTTCAATCCACATTACCGAGCGTCCCACCGCAAGTACTGTCATTAATTACGCGTTGACTGCCCCTCTGATCGATTGGACCTCGACCTCACCCCAACTCGCGATACCTTCTTTTAATGAGCGCATGGCATGTCTGGAGATCTCAAACTCGGGTCGATGCATCTTCATAAAAGCTGCACGCTGCATGACCACAACGAGCTCCTCTTCCTCTCCATCACCCTCAACCTCATCATGCCCATTCTGTTCTGCATTGCCACTTGAAGAGGAATCCTGCTCGCTTGCGGTTGACATCGTTCGCTTCTGTTTCTTGCGCCTCATTTCCGTGAGCACCGTCGTGGAGCTAATATCTCTCCGCACCCGTTCTTGAGGATTGTACGGGTACAATTCGTCGACGTCCACACTATCCGTGACCACAACGGCACAGGGACGGCCACCCATTTGTTTCGACTCGTCAAAAAATTCTGTCAGCACGACTTTGTTCACCTCAGAGGTTATCATGTTACTGTCCGTCGACAGCAAGCGGTAATTCCAAATGGCTGTATTGATATCACCGTCCACGGCATCGCCATCCACTGTATCATAGTCCTCTCGAACAGTAGTGTGTCCCAACGCCTCCGAGATCGTGATCTCCATGTTCAGCATGAAATACTTGATCGCGTCAAAAACCTGTTTGAGTGACTGAACTCCTGTAAAGTGGAAAAACTCGAATCGCTCACAGCAAAAGTTGCCTTGAGAGTCTTCATACCGATGGTCCATCAATTGAGGTTTCATCAAATCTAAATGTTGACTGCGTGCCACGACATATTGACACCCTCGAGTGATCATGTCATGCTTCACTCCAAGCAGTACTTGCCGCCTCTTCCACCATTCTTTAGGCAGGTGAATATGTCTGCACAATGGGCTCCCAGACTGCTTTTCCTGCAAATTCAACAAAAAGGTACCCAAATTCACACCATTCAATACAAAATTTCACCAATATAGAATAACTTAAATCGATATAAATACATTTACCTGAAGCCCCGCCATCATGGACTGGGCACCAGCAACAGCCAGTTGCTGGCCGTGAATTAATTCTCGGAGGGCGGCGTTGGCGCCCACGACGTCCAGAATTTGGGTCTGGGCGCTGCGTGGGCGTGTCTGGAGCGTCTTGAGCTTCTTCTGCAGCGCCTCCAGCTGCGTCTTAAGCACATTCACCTCGTCCTGACGCACCAGATACAAAGGTTTGCGGCGCTTGGCCGAGCCTCGACGACGTTCTGACGTCATAACGGAGACTGAGTGAGTTTTTACCCATTTTAAATGTATTGATTTATGATGGTAAAATCAGTACTTTTCGTATTGTCAAGTTGAAGCGCAATAACAAGCTTGCAATCGAGTTTTTTTATTGTTTTCGTGTTTTTGCTAGCAAAGAATTAACTCGCACGTTCGGTTGGGTCTTGTCACTCTTTGCAGACTCCAAGCAGTCCTCAAGCAAACAAACTTCAACATCAGCCGAAGACACGTCCAAGACAGCAGATGCACGTCATTTGGGTGCTCTTTTAGCAAGCCATGCAACCGTATGAGCAAGCAGTCGGCATCTCGGTCTTGGCGACAGACCCCAGCTGCTGCCTGCACAGCACGAACACCCTTTTTCATTCCCTGCACAAGAACAGGAGCAGCCCTTGTCGTTTTGTTTCAGCCGGTCGATCGTGAGCGTGTTCATCGTGTCGTGACAATTGAACATGTTGACAAAGAATCGGTTCTGCTGCTTCTGCGGCACCTTGTGAGGGTACATGTGGAGCTTGGACATCGAAAAACGCTTCATCACCACATACTTGTTGCCAATGTCATCCTGGTGACCAGAAAGCACCACACCAGTCGAGAAATCCCGACGAATATGGTTCGACGTATCGTATGGGTGCAAGTCATCCTGGTCAACGTAATCTGTAGTGAGCACTGCAAAGTTCTCGCCGAACCGGCAGTAGAAAATGCCGTTTGACTCCATGTCTGGCATTTGATCCCAGTCTTTGTTGCTGCTGCTTACGTGTGCGACAACGCGTTGGTGCATGAAGTTACACCTTATCGTGCCAAATGACTACAAAAAGCAGATAACAATTAGTAATAACAACAGTAAACAAATATTTAGCACAGTCTTATGTCATAGCGCACCTCCCGAACTGCTGTGGTCCCCAAAGCATGATTCAGGGTCTCATCTTCTTCAGCATATTGCTTATAAATTGCACGTGCAACCTGGTAGACGCTCACGCCGTCGTACTTGGAAATGGCAAAGTTTACGCAGTAGTGCTTGCCAAATTTGTCAAACATGTCTGAGTACTGGTACGGCTTGTTGTAGTCCAGCCCCTGAGCCTTATGCTCAATAAACTGGTACGCCATGTCCAATTTCTCTTTACGTAGTGACAGAATGGTTCGCTTTCGTTCACGGGGGTCCTTTGGGAGACGAATGTAGGACTCCATGGGTGTCATTAAAGTCATACGCTATTCATTATTGCCGACCAAGACAATCAGTTAGTGTGGAGGATAAAACACGGAAGTATCGTTGGCGAAAAACACATTGTAGCACCATTCTACTTACCACATCGTTCACTGGGGAGAGTGTCAGCATAGCTTTAACACTTTCTGTGTACACTTTCTGCTGAATGATGAGATCATTCAACAGTTTGTTCTCTCCTTGGCCCTTCAGCCGCAATAGCTTCTGCTCTTTCCGGCTAGAATGCTTGCTCTTGAAGGTTTTGCGTCGTGGACGACTTGATTTAGCGCGAGATTGCAGGAACTCCTTCTGCGCATCCAAATACTTTATCTCCTTCTGAAGCAGCTCTATTTCATCCTGTGCACACAACAACTTTCAGCAAACACAACCTTCCATCAACGATCTTACTTCCGACCACAACTCTCAGACGAACCTTCACAGCCTCTTCATCCGTCACTTCATCAACATCGTTTTCAAAATGCTTCACAGCATCCGTCGTCGACAAAACTTCAAAATCTGCATCCAGCACTGCAGGAGATTGCACAGGTAGCAACTCATCCACCACTGCAAAACTCTCCTGCAGCTTCCTCTCCTCCATGTCTTCCTCCGTCAATGGGAACTCGGAATCGACCTCCTTGGACAAAGAGTCGTCCAAAGCACTAACCCAGTCACTCGGACCTGGCGACAGCACCAAGTCTAGGTCTGGGAACGCGTCCAAGTCGATGGTCGCGCTGTCACTCTGCTCCAACATCGTATCGACGTCCTCTTGCAGTTCTTCGTCCAGAAGGCCCATCCGTCCGTCCTGCTTCGCTTCCAAGTCCCGAGAGCTCTTTCCACCGTCAAAATTCGTCTTGGACGACGCGCAGCACGTGCGTAGGGGTCTTGAGGCTTCGGTTGAGCTGCTGACGCCGTCGGCGAGCTGTCGTTCGTCTTGGTTAAACTTACGCATAAACCAGGGTTCGACGAAACCCATGTTTTCACATCTGAAAGGGTGGGTGGTACTGCATCTGTGGGTGGGTGGGTCGAGAGTCTGGGATTTTCTGTAGACGATGACGTCACAATTTAACCCTAATGTTTGTATGCTGAACGACAGTGGTGTCCGTAACTTGCACAAAAGTATTTGAAATACATCTCTTACAAATGTGTAGTGTGAGGGAGATGGCTAGAGCCCAATTTACCCCGAAATGAAGCTTAATGGGTGGGTGGGACTTTCATAAAACCCATAACCCAAAAAACTTTATCCCAATTTTCGAATTTCTGGCATAAACGGCCCAATTGGCGCAATAAATGGAGGGCACGAGGAAGAAGCGGAGAGCGTCGTATGTCGTGCGCAAGGAGGAGGTTCAAAGTCTGAAAATGCAGGTGGGAGCTCTGCAGAGACAAGAGGATGAGCTGCGGGTGCAGGCAGGATTGGCTTTAGAAACTACCGAAGAGCAGAAGTTGGAGCTCTGGACGGCTCGCACTACGGGGGAATGCTGCAAAGTGCCATTTGCGACCAACAGATGGCGGTGGCTGGATTGCAGACGAAAATGCTGCAGCTACAGGTAGGATTACTTTGTTTATTTAATGTGGTGAAAGAGTGCGATGTGCTGGCGTATTTTTGATATGATAATTGTGTCAACTGTTTCCAGGAGCAGGGTGAGAATCCGCTGTACTCGCACATTCATCTGGTAAAAGATTGGAGGGATCGGACAAAAGTTTTGGTGAATTTGAAGGATGAAATGATCGCTCGAGGGTGTCGATATGTGGAGACGCGAAGTCGACCGTTTGATTTGATGAAGCCTCATTTTTCGGACCATCGTTATGAGGACAAGGATGGCAACTTTTGTGGCGAACAGTTCAAGTTCTTCCACTTTGTGGGGGTGGGATCGCTTAAGCAGGTCTTCGAGGCAGTCAAGTTTTTCGTGCGCAACATGGAGATTAGTATCTCGGAGAGATTGGGACACACGACTGTGCGGGAGGATTTCGACTGCCTCGATGGCGCATCAAGCATCTCCAACAACTATCGTCTTCTGTCTACGGACGAGAATGCAGTGACGACGGAGAGGAACATTGTCACCTTCACCGAGTATTTCGAACAGCGAGACGAATTTGGTGGATGCCCTTGTGCTGTCCTGGTTACGGACAGCGTTGACGAAGATGAGCTGTATCCGTACAGCGCAAGAGATCGAATTCGCAGAGATGTCAGTGCTGCCATCGTGCTCACAGAGTTCAGGCGCAAAGTCTTTAGGAAAAAGCAAACGTTAAACACCTCAGCAGAGTTCAGGGACACCGTGAGTGAAGAAACTTCGCAATCAGGGGAAATGGTCGAGGAAACGGTTGTACTTATGCGGCGCGCTGCCTTCGCGAAGTCTTACCGACCAGCATTTGAAGTCCCCATGGCAACCATGGATGCAGTTCAAGGCCGTGCATCGAACTGGGGAGACGTGATGGTACAGACGATTCGAGAGTTTATCCAAGAATCGTAGAGCTCATAGGTATGTATGTATACATCGGCATCGAATCGAGTGATCGATCAACAACGGCACTACTGAAGTGAGCGAATGGCGTTTCATTCGATTGTCGTTAGCTAGTTAGCTCTGGGAGCACAAACATCCACTTCGCTATGCATGAACCACACAAAACAACCACTCTCCATGGTGAGCACGGAGCGCTTGCAGCAGCTGCCATATAACTAGTCACTCACTCCACGAGAAATGTATGCCCCTGGTCCTGCACGTCCTTCTTCGACGATTTGCTTACACTTCGGCCGGAAGTTCGCGTTCAGCGAACACCGACATGACCGGAAATAGCAACCGTGAACGGGGAAACTAACCACTTGAGAAGAAAAATAAAAGCCCCGTATGGACCAGGCGCCGATCAGAAAAGTTTCGCATCCTTGCCGGAGACCTCGGATGCCGCCTAACTGTTGCCGTGTTTTCTTTACATATCGAGTCGCTCAGTCGTCACCAGCGCAAGGGCAGCCGGTATCGTTGCGCTGTAGGCGATCAACGATGAGCGTCTTCATGGTGTCGTGGCACTTGGGCATGCTGGCAAAGAAACGATCCTGCTGTTCCTGGGTTACCTTGTGCGGGTACATGTGGTACTTCGCCATCAGATAGCGCTTCATCACGACGAATTTATTGCCGTTGGCATCTTCGTGGCCCGAGAGCACCACACCGCTCGAAACGTCCTTACGAATGCGGTTGGATGTGTCGTACGGATGCAGGTCGTCCTGATCAATGTAATCTGTAGCTAGCACTGCTGAGTTGTCTCCAAAGCGGCAGAAAAAGATAGCGTTCGACTCCATGTCCGGCAATTTCTCCGACTCATTGCCATCCCAGTGCATACTGAGACGATGCGTTGATGCATGAAGTTGCACTTAATCGTATCATACGACTCACGAATGGTTGTGCTTCCCAAAGCGTGGTTCAGTGCCTCGTCCTTGCCGGCAATCTGCTCGTAGATAGCACGTCCAACCTGGAACACGCTCACGCCGTCGTACTTGGAAATGGCGAAGTTCACGCAGTAGTGCTTGCCGAACTTTTCAAACATGTCTGAGTACTGGTATGGCTGGTTGGAATCCAGCCCCTGGGCCTTCTGCTCGATGAATTTGTACGTCATGTCCAGCTTCTCCTCGCGCAGTGCCAGAATCGTTTTTCGCCGCTCGTTAAAGTCCTTTCCTAGGCGAATGTACGACTCCATCGGTGTCATCAGCGCCATGCGCACGTCGCTCACCGGGGCAAACGCGAGCATGGCCTTGAAGTTGTCGGCGTACACTTTCTGCTGACAGAAAAGCTCATTGAGGACTTGGTTGTCTTCCTGGCTCTTCTGCAAAGCCTTGGGGTTCTCGCGGCCACGACGCTTCGTTTTAATGCTCTGGCGTTGCGGGCGACTCGACTTGGCCCGAGTCTCCAAAAGTCCTTCTGGGCGTCCAGGTACTTGGCTTCCTTCTCCAGCAAATCCATCTCATCCTGCACCACTCAACAGCTCCTATAAGAAAAAAGTCCAGTCTCCTCAAAAAAAAAAGCACTCTACCTCCATGCTCTCATCCTCTTCTTGTGGTGTCATATGGGCCACCTCTTCAGGCATACTCAGCACAGGCGACGCCACACTGCCATCTGTATGGCCCATGGAGCTCTCCGACGTCTCGGACAGCATCGAGTTCGAATGCGGCAGCCTGGGGGAGACATGGGCGGCAAGCCATGGCCCATCTCCCTCTCCTTCTCGTCCTTCTGCGCCAGCAGTGGACACTCGACCTCAAACTCGTCCACGTCCGTTCTACATGGCGAGCCGTCTAGCGTGCTGGGACAGCTACTGGGGACACTGGGACAGGGCGACAGCAGCTCCAGCTCCGAAAACGTGTCCAAGTCCAGATCCAGCGGCGTCTGATCCTGATTCTGATTCTGATTTTGGTCCAATCGCACCACCTTCTCCATGTCTTTTAGAAATTGCTCGCCGTCCAATAGAAACGCGGCCAGTTCGTCGTGTGGCGGCTCGGCCTGCGGGCTCTTGGCGGCTGTGGCGGAGCAGCAGCCTGCGCCTCCTGAGCAGGCGGCGGACGAGGCGCACGAGACGGCGCTGGGCACTGGGGGCTGCGAACTGGCCGCGTCCGAGGCGATGGAGACGTGGACGGCGCAGGAGGCCAGCAGGTCGTCGACGGAGGAGGACGGGGAGGCCTCCAGGAGGCTGCTGGGGAGCGCGTCATCGCCGTCCAGATGCAGCAGGTCGTAGTCGAGCACCAGGTCGTCCGGGAGTCCTGCGGCCATGGTGAGTGGGTGGGGGAGATTCGAGACTGGGAAATGTATGGGACGGCTCTCGTGGACTTCTCGAAGGATGGAAGGGACTGGCTGGCTACAGGGACCAACATTCCTGGAGTCATGTCGCACGTGGTATGAAGACAGGATTGGTGGAAATGGACAAGGAGGACGGACCTAGGATGTGGCATATGGTATGTTACAGCGGAGGTTGGTACTTCAACTTGATGTGGTTGAAGTGGAACTTAGACAAAAATTGTGACAAGGTGTTTGGGTGTTTGCACCTTATTTCTGCTGGTGGTCAATTGATGGTGAGATATCTTCGGACTCGTAGCAGTGACTGTGTCTTTTCTCTGTTCGATGCGGGAATCATTATAACTCGAGCGAGAGCTGACACAGTCCTACTGCAATTCGCAGCGTATTGCAGCTATGCAACGGGATGAAGTCCGGCTGGCTGCTCCTTGAGTGGCAACTTTGCCATTTCGCTCATGCTCAACAAGTACCTATGTAGCTTCTGAAATGGTCGCTGTAATTGTGACAAGAGGGTCGAGTTCGAAGGAACGTATTTGCTGCGTTTTTCGCCGCAGGTCATGCAAAATTAGCCGCAACATATCGCGGATGAAAACGAATCATCCGCCACCGCAGACTTTATTCTTAGCGCTCCAGAGGTGCATTAAAATTGGTGCGCCACTCTGCAGATTGACCAGCACAACCAAGTCGAAAGCGACCCACCACCGACGGAGAACCGCTGTTTTCGTACAACTGGACGAGTGTGACAATGGCTGGCGATGGCGGCAGCGTGCTGCAGTACTGGTCATGGTCCATGATTGTGCTCTCGTATCTGATCTCCACGACAGGAAGTTATTGCAGTGAGTATTTGTGTTGGTCGTGGATGAATTCGTGCAGTGGTTAATTTCTCATCTTTGCCTTTGTTGCGATGTTATTGAATGAGTGCAGCCATCCAGTTGATGGAGAACTGGCGCCGGGTGGACGGTGTCGTGCACAAACGAATCATGCTCGTCCTGTCTGCATTCGCACTCGGCGGGTGCGGGATTTGGTGCACACATTTCACCGGCATGACGGCGTTGGAATTAAAATTCGAGGACGGCACTGTGCTTGAGATGGACTTTGAGTTGGGGTTGACCATTTTGTCCTTCGTGGTCGCGGTGCTCGGTGTGTTTATCGGGCTGAAAATTGCATCGTCGGATCCGTACTTTCTCGAGATGGAGGCAAGCAGACGAAAGGAAATGTTGGTAAGCACTTTGTCGCGAAGATGCTGACTTACCTTCATTCTAATAGGGCTCGCTGTGGATCTGTCTTCCAGGCCAACAACTTGAAAAACGTCAAAATGTCGACAGTGGTCAATAGAAGTGCCGTCGCCCGCCGTATAAAAGTAAGTGTGGCAACTGCGAAGCTAGCTTGACTTTGAGATACTGATGTGAGGCTTTGCCATAGATCATTGCCCTCTTTTCGCGGTTGTGGCTTATTATGCTGGGCGGGGCGTTCGCAGCGCTGGGTGTCTTAGGTATGCACTACCTTGGCATGCTAGCGCAGCGTACAGAATGCCACAATGGATCTGTATGCTGGGGTTGTAGTGGCTTCGGTCCTCATCGCATTCTTCACTGCTAATGCGGCCTTCTGGATCCTTTTCCGAGCAGTAAGTGCTTTACTGACAAATTGTCACGACAAAAGCGGAGTTATCGAGTTGACTGACACCGTGTGCAGTTAACGTTTTTGCCTGACAGCGAGCTTCTCCGACTCGGCAGTGCAATGATCATGGGTGTTGCAGTCTGCGCTACCCACTACTGCGGTCTGGCAGCCGCGACATACACACCGAGTGCCGAGAATTTTGCAGATTCCACGCGGTTCATTATTGATCGCACCGAGGCTGCCATTGTGGCCTCGCACGGGGCACTGCTGACCTGCTACTGGCTGGCCAGCTTCAGCGTGGTGCGCAGTGTGCGCAAAACGGAGATGTCAATTACTGCTACTACGATGCGAGAAGGACTTTCTACTCGGAGGGGAGTCTCATCGGAGCTCAAAGGACCGCAACCACAGCAGCCAAAAGATTTACGTAGCTAGCTGAAGATTCCGAGGTGTTTAACGCTTTAAAACATCGATTGAATCCATAAGTTATTTTATTTCCATTGTTCCATGAGGGAAGTGCTTGGAGCCGATGCTAGCAACTTTTGATGAGCTACGTTCTCCTCTCGCGTGATAAACTCCTGATGTCAACACTCGCTGAGATTGCCTAATACCTGGAATAGCGGAGATCTTATACTCGCAACGTTCCCAAACGGCTTTCGTTGTTTGCTGTATTGCATCACTAGATCGACATAACTCCTCCTGAACGTCAAACACACCATGCTAAAGAAGCCATGACCAATGTACAAGACCATTGACACATGAACAAGACCAATAAAGTTTATTATCTGACACACTGGGACGCTATATCAACTATCGCCCACACTGCCTACCACGAAGGCATACGTGAATGATGCACTCAGCTTACTGCATCTCCTTCAGCAGCTGGTACGCGTAGTAGTGAGCGCCACGCTCGCCCAGGTCCTCGTTCAGCACCAGGTAGATCGGGCACGCACGAAGAGCGGGGCTCACACGACCCTTGTCGAACAAAGAGTTCAGGAAGATGTCCTTCTTCGTGAAGTAGTCCAGGTTCTTCGGCGCAAGGCCGCCCGTGATGTAGAAACCACCGCGAGGCAGGTACTTCAGCATCGCGTTGCCAGCCTCGCGGCCGTACGCACCCACGAAGATCTCCAACGTCTGGTTGCACAGCTCGTTCGTCTTGGCGTTCTCGCCGATCACCTTGCCCTGCTGCGTGTTGGCCTTCAGGAACTCCTCGTGCACCTTCGGGTCCACCTTCTCAGGGAACTTCTTGGCCAGGAACGAGTAGATCGTGGCCAGACCAGGGCCACTGATGATACGCTCCACCGAGAAACGTTGACCACAGCCGAGACTCTCCTTGATCTCGTTGTACAGCTCGATCTCAATCTCGTCAGCAGGAGCAAAGTCCGTGTGGCCGCCTTCGCAAGCGAAGCACGAGTACTGACCGTCGTTGCCAGGGGTCAGGAAGCACTCACCCAGACCGGTGCCGGCACCGATCGTGGCCATGGGGGCCGTCTCGTCCTTGGGCACGTCGTTCAGCACAATGTACTCGTGCGGGCGCAGGGTCAAGAGACCATAGCCCATGCCCACGAAGTCGTTGATGAGACGCACCTTCTTGATGCCAAGCTCCTTCTCGAGACCGGGGCCGTCGATCTTCCAGCCGAACTCCACGTTGGTGAAGTCCACCGTGTTGTTCATGATGGGACCGGCGCAAGCCAGCACGCAGGCCTGGGGAACGTCGTTCACCAGCTTGGCCTCGTTCAGGAAGAGGTGGCACACCTCGGCAAAGCTCGCGTACTCCTCGTTCAGGTACTTCTTGGAGAAAATAATCTCGCCAGGGGCGACCTGGCCCTTGGAGTGCTTGGACTGCTTGGGGATGTTCCACAGCGACAGACGCGTGTTGGTGCCGCCGCAGTCGCCGGACATGATCATGTCAGTGGAAGCCATGGTGCTTGGGGAGTGGGGGACGGTAGTAGTTCGGTGCACTTGAGTTGTCGAGCGAAGATTTGGAAATGAGCTCTGCCAATCGACTCGTCCTGTAGACCACCGAGCGCTGGATTGATGCCTGCAAGAGGTACGTGGCTGCTTCGTCGTCTTTGAACCGAGCAGCGGGTTTTCTGAACCTCAACTTGGCGTGCTCGACGCTTTCTATCATCTGCGATACCACGTGGACGCACTCTTGCACTTGCACGGCCCGTTCCTTCATGTATTTAACGGTTGAAAAAGCGTTCGAGCTGAAAAGGCCCTCGATTTTGGCTTAGAAACGTGTTTTTCCATTTCTATTCAAGTCAAGAATTTGGCTGAATTTGATCTGCGACAAGCGAAACTTCAGTTTCGGAAACTTTTTGCATTTGCCCTGTGGTCTCAAGTTGCAGGCGAAGAGATCGATGCACACTCTGTATTGAAAGTACATTTTTTTACAAAATTCGCTCTGCGAGAAGCTGAATGCCGTCGAAGTCGCAGAGGTCTGCAGTTTTGGACGCTGCCAGCTTCAGCGGGTATAAGTGGAATACAGCCGATGCAGCGACAGCTCGAGAGCAAGTTGATTTCTATCGCTGGCCAACCGTATAGAAACGGCTGCCCGCGCTGACGAATACTCATCGACAGGGTTATGCACTACTTGCAGTTTGGGGATCTCTTCGTTTCGCGCTGTCGACGCGCGCACTGCACGAGGTTTCGAGTGCTGGCAAAGAACTCTGCTAGAGCTAACTCTTTTACTACACGGTTAAAGTTTCCCGCAATGGCGTCGTCCAATCCTACAAGTTACAGCCAAGCAGCCCTCGCATTCCTGTCACCTTAGAATTCTGTTAACCGCGGCAATAAGATTCGTCGGCAAGCAAGCGCTACAGTATCCCTTGCCTTCATCAGGTATCCCCAGTTCAACGTGCTGCCCGTTCAATGAATTCGGACCGTTCAATGAATTCGGACTTTCAAGCCGTCAAATCGCGAGCAGCGACAACTAGAATGTTGGTGTGGCAAGTTCCTCGACGGGAGCAGTACGAGTCGCAGTTGGCCGCCTGGGTTTGGACAAGGTTACTACTAAATGCACTCGGAAACTCGTTGGGGGCGAGCGAGTTAGATCATTTAGTTTTAGTGCAAAAGTCTGCGTTAGCTCCCACGAATTCTGTCTGCATGTCGATAATAGTTGCCTACTCCTACCAATTTTACACTTCATCAAACACACTTTCGGAAGACTTCGGGGCATGTTCAGCAACTGACTCGTTTTGGCTTGCGGCGTTGACAGTGTTTTGACTCTCTTTGACAATGGTTCGACTCGCGTTGCCACCCTGCTGTCGCCCTTGACTAGCCTTGGAAACGCCGGTCTCACTCGCTCGCATGCTGACGTCACCTCTTGCCTGACCGACGACAACCTTGCGGGCCCCTGCTGCACCACCCCGTGTGCTAACTTTGCTCAGACTTGTTGTCATCGAGGCGATATTGCGCACACTGGACGCCACACTCCAAGTCATTACCCAGTAGCAGAACAGCAGCGCACCATGAGAGGCTAACACAGCAGCTTGAGATCCCTTGAACACGATTCCGGTGTTCTCAGCCATGTGCTCAGCGTACGTGTAGCTGGCGGCGCCCATACCCGAGTAGTGGGTGCCGCAGACAGCAATGCCCATGATGAGAGCACTACCCAGTCGAAGTGCCTCGCTGTCCTGGAAAAAGTCAACTACTCGAGCAAAAGAGAACTGCTATTAGATGAGAAATGTGTTAATCATGACGGACAGAAAATTCATCTTACCGCGCGAAAGAGGATCCAAAACGCTGCCGTGGCCGTGAAGAACGCGATAAGCACCGAGAGAACCACGATCCCAGCTGTCCAGGTCATTTCGGCTTCCGTTCGTTGAGCCATCATACCTAAGTAGTGCATGACGAGGACGCCGATAGCAGCAAACAACCCTCCACCTGCAATACGGGGTAAGCGCGAGAATAGTGCGACAATGCGAATTCTCCTCGCCACTTTGTTCTTGTTCACAATGTCTGCCATGTTTGTTTTCTCCAGATTCTTGACCTATACGATGAATCGAAGGTAAGTGCACTTAAATTCGAACAGCTCGTGTTGGCAGTCTGCACGTACCAAAATGCTTTTGCGCTTTTCCTGCTCTAACTCCAGAAAAAATGGATCGGCAGATGCAATTTTAAGACCCACAAACACGCCTCCGACAGCGCAGATGAATGAAAGTATCGTCAAACCAGCCTCAAAGTCCACAGCTAGAACAGATCCGTCCTCTCGTGTGAGTTGAAGTGCGTTCATGCCTGTGAAATGCATGCACCAAATTCCACACCCGCCCAGTGCGACAGAGGATAGCAGCATCAGCACAAACTGATCTCGCCCTTCCATCGAGCTGCGCCATTTCTCCATCAGCTGAATCGCTGATATTTAAAAAGGTTGAAGCGTGAGAAGTCAGCGCAATGAAAACTTAGTTTAACAATCAAGGAGAATAGCACATTGCTTACTGCAAAAGCTACCGGTGACAGCAATCAGATACGACAATAAAATCTTTGACACCATCCAGTGCTGTGATATCACCTTTTCTTCGTCGGACATCTTGTTTCGGTTTTTGTTTCTGGTGCTTGCCGAGCACTCTAAGGGAGTGTTAGAGCCGGTGGGATGTGCTTGAAAGGTGAAAGAGGCCAAAATGAAGGAGAATGGAGAGCGACGTCTAACATCAAGAGCTCGGCTCATATTTATAGGATTCTTCTGCGCTGTTGATAAGCAAGTCTCTAAAAGCAGCTCGGGAACGTTGAAATCATAAGACCAGATCTATCAACAGTATCACACCTCAATAATATCATTATATTAAAATATGTTGGGGACCCTACCACAATGCTTCTGCGCTTCTCCTGCTCCCAGCTCTCCGACAGCGCAGGTGAATGAGAGGGCCGTCTGATCAACATCAAAATCAAAGTGAAGTACGTTTACGGCCGTAACGTGCATACCGGTACTTCAAATGCCGCAGCCAGCCAATTCAGGCTGTTGCACTTGTGCGGAGGAAGTAGCATCAGCACCTGCTGCCCTTGGCCTTCCCTTTCATTGAGCCATAACTCCATCGACTAGACTGTTGTCACGCAGTCAAACGAGAGAAACCGTGGAGAGTTTAAATAAACTCTAGGTATTTCTACGAGCAACACACAACAGCTAATTGCTTACTGCAGAAGCTCCCAGTGACTCCCGGCACGAAACTTTCGAAACTATTCAATCCAGTGGACTACCATCATTTCACTTCTTACATAGTGCTCTCAGTTGGAGAAACAGGCGAAATGCAAATTCCTGGCCATCCCGTAACTATTTTGTCTCGGTCGTCTGATCCTCTGCTGAACATAGCATGTTGCCACAATGCTTGCAAGCTTTCAATAGCAATACAGTAGTTGCATGTACATGTATGTCGAATCGGTATCGACTCCTTGTCTTGAGAAAGTTGTTACCGGGGAAAAGTTTTGCTTTCGTTGTGTTTGCCTGCGAAGAGGGCCAATTGACCTGAGATCACGAATTTTCATCACTTATGCAGGGGCTCTTGATGGGGTTAAGGGCCTCCCATTACAGCCACTGCCCATGTGGGTATTACGCCTGAACATGGCGACCCTTTTACCTTACAGACGCACCCGCAGTGGCCCCACACCAAGCAGCCGACCGTTTCTATGCCGATCAGCTCAAATGGCTACGCTATTCCTGTAACGAGCAATTCCTGCCGTGATGTGGGCTTCGAGGGCGATGGTTGAGGAAGGCGCCGACCACTACGACCTCAACGTAATAGGACTGCACTACGTTGAACGTACTGCAGTCCTGGTTGCTGGCAGCAATACTTCGCGGCCTGCGGTCCCGAAGAGCTTCTTGTCCGATTTGCAAAGATGCCACACCGAAAAGATACGTGGCAACGTGCCGTGCTGCAACTTGACAAAGCCGTCTTGAGGCAACGCCAGCCTTCACTTCATACTATGAAGTTCATAGAGGCCCTCCCTCTGTGCCGTCGCGGTCCTCCTTGTTTGCGGGTGGACTCTCCGTGTCTTTGCGGCCAGCAGAGAGTGGCTACTCCGGTAGCTGTTTCGCCGCTGGGGCTAGAGCAAGGATAGCACTCGCTCTGCAAGCAAAACGCAGAGCAACAAGGGGGCAGCAGGTTTTCTACGGACAGTCCGGAAACAGAGAGTGTTTCGTGCCGTCGGACCACATGCAGAGCCACCAGCAACTAAAATCACAAACCAGGCAGGCGGCTGCATGGGGTAGTAATAGAGCAGGACAACCAGGTGCTCCCAAAAGGGAAGCGTGGCGAGCGTCAAGTTGACGCCGTCAACACAGCGGAAGGAGCGCGTCTATGCGACTGCTCACCAAGCAGAAAATCAAATCGCGATCCTGGAAATAGAAGTTAGGCGGCAGATAGAAACCAAGCCAAAATCGGGTCGAAACGTTATAAACTGTTTCTATTTAAGTGACAGGAGAGTCTCAATAGAAACTGATATTTTGAGGTCAGAATAGAAACCAATCTAGTAGAAATTAACCCTTTCGCGATCACAGGGACTTTGTATGCAATACTAGTTCAAGAAGTTAAGAATAGAAGGAGGCAAAAGCCGCCATCGGCGTGTAGCCATTTTAGGCGGTTTGAGCCGGTTCATTATGAAATAGTCCATCCATGCGGGTCGCCTGGCTATCAGCGTCGCGTGATTGGCTATAGCTGTGCGGAGACCTGCATAACGGCAAGTTGGGAAGCCCATCCGCAGTGAGTGGGAGCACGCGTATCTTCGCTGTATCCTCTCGGGGTACGCAAGTGTATGGGCTTCTCTCACTCGTGAAATCCAAGGCAAGCGGACAGAGATGCCGAGGAAGCGGCCGCCACCTCCGTTGGACGAAAGCGTGGCCAAGCGCCGCCGAAGGCGCTGCCCGTCCGCTGGACGTACTACGCCGCAAGATAAGAGCTTAACCTAGAATATATATTGCGCACAAACAACTAACTAAGCGCTATGCAGATGACATGGTGTTGCTCAGGAAATATGGCGGGTTCTTCGCCACGACGGATGGACTGCTAAACCGCCCACGCTACGAAGCCTTGATAGCAGATTTCACTGCATTCGACCTGGCGGCAACCTTAGTCGGTTTTGACAGTAGGTCGACCTGGTGACAAGCAGCGCATGTAGTGGACTACGGGACCTAGCGACACAAATCCAGTATCCATATGATGGCACGAGACCAGAGGTGCTACACCGCATCCTTGAAGTCACGGATCTGGACTGCTGCCAGAGGAGCGCCCTTAAGGCCCCTGAGCGATCGCAGGACCCACCAGGAGTCGCGTTTTGCATGTTTAATCAATCTCACTTTGCTTTCTGCATCACATCCCACAAGTCTCTCTCTCCTCTGCCAACTGGTGATCAGCCGCACTCGATCCATGTAGAATCGACGAACAAATCGGAACCAAGGCACCGCTGGACCAATCGGTGACGCTGGAGCCGCACAAGTTACGAACCCGGCCCCAACTGCAGCAGCAAGCGACGTTCCCGCCCCCGTGTTGATACCTGTGCAAGCGGATAACGCTGGTGTGCCCGAGCTCGATGATGAGCCTCACCGTGTAGGGGCAGGCGGAGACACCATCACCACGGATGGTGGAGAGAAGAGAACAAAAAGATCGACTTCAAGAACGTGAAGATGGACCCATTCTCTGGAATGGCCCCTCAGGCGCATATGACTCTGGCGTCCGATACTGGTGAGAACATATCTCGGACCAACCTGAAGACGCGCAAGTCCTGGTCGGACAAGATTGGATGACGAGCGCGAAGAAGTCCGCACTCTCTATCTTCCTCACGGGCGCCGCGCGCCGTTGGCTGCGAACTTATCGCGCCGACTACCCAAATGCTACGTTCGAAGAGACTGGTGACGCACTTGTCGCCATGTTCCGTCCTAATACGACGAACCAAGCAATCACGGCCGGATTTACTCCGAAAACAATTATGCTGCCAGGAATATGCCGACAGGCTACTTCAAAATGGCCGATGGCCTGACGGGAAGAATCGTCAGCACTGCAAATGTTCAGCATACCCTCGGGACGTTCCTGCGACTTGCATGGCCACAGAGGAAAAACATCCTCCAAACTCACGTAAGTGGTAAATGAGGTGATCCAGGTAGTATCCTGAACGAAGCTGTATCGTTCCTGTGTGAGCTGGCGCAATCCGATGGCCGCCTGGGCGACTACAAGCGTCGCAAGACCGCCGATGGACCACGGATAGTGCGTGCAGATGCTAAGCCCAAACCAACCGAAGGTAAAAGCAAAAATACGAAGCCGAAGCCCAAGGCGTTTGGTTCAAAGGCCAACATGGCCGTCGTCGAACGCAAACGAAAGCCAACCAAGATGCCTCGCCGTGGCGGCCATGTATGTCACATCTGTTCAGAGGAGGGCCACACTGCAAAGTATCACCGCCAGCACCACAAAGAAAACTAACGAGGCCGGTGTGTCCGACGCACAAGGTAACGCGGCAACGACAGAGGTAGATGACTCGGAGAAGGAGGAATCCGCGGATGACTCCGCCTGAAGGTTTGGCGTTGGGTGGGGCCCGGTCCTAGTGGACTCGGGCGCGTCGCACCAGACAAGCCAACACGAAGGATTTGAAATCACCAACGTCAACGCGCCGCTCGCCATCCGAGTGGCGGACGGAAGAACAGTCATTGCCAATGCTAAAGATCGGCTGCGTATCAAGGCGCTTGTGCAAGACCCCACACAGAGAAGAACTTCCTTGCGGAAAACGTTTACCGTGTTGACGACCTGCCTCACACCTTGCTGTCCGTGTCAGCATTGTGTCGTGACGGACATACAGTAGTTTTGGACCCGCCAGTTGCACAATTTCGTCGTCGTGGGGAAGGACAAAGTGTATTGCTCGTCTGGATGGCGGCGTATACTGTGTGGGCACGGCTCAGCAGCATGAAATTGAGCAGCACACGGGAAACAGCCTGTCGGCGGCGGCACTCAGTCGTACTCTGAAATTGTGGCATCGTAGACTACGACATATCAACTACGATGCCTTGAAGAAGATGGCGGGCAGCGGCGTCGTGAGAGGATTACGCATCGCCCCAGGATCCAAGCCGTCCATGTGCACTGTGTGTGCACTCACCAAAGCGACACGGCAGCCAATTCCCAGTGAACGTTCGAGCCCTGACGAGGTAGCTGACGTCATTTGCCATGCCGACCTCGCCGGACCAATTGCAGCTTCTGTAAGTGGGAACAAATACTTTCTGGTCGTCGTGTGGAGAGATTTTGTTCAAACGTATGGAAAGAAACGGAAGAGCGAAGATTCTGTGCTGATAAAGCGCTTATTGACCATGGTGAAAAGACAGGCAGAGGTTTCCGCTACGTCCATCAAAGTTCTGCGCACGGACGGAGGGACTGAATTCCCGAACAAGGATTTTAGGAAACTGGCGTACAGTCAAGGTATTCGCATGCAGCACACAACGCCGTACACGTCGTTCCAAAACAGACTCGCGGAGAGAACTATCCGGACAGTGACTGAACAGCAGCGGCAATGCTCGTGGACTCTGGATTACCCCACAAACTGTGGCAATATGCGTTGCAGCATACGTAACCGAATTCCTCGTCGTGGTGCTGCAGTCACACCGTACGAGCGCATATTCTAGCAGCGCCCAGACGTAAGCTACCTCCCAATATTTGGGCAAGCGGTGGTGGCTCGGGTTCCTGATCAGATCCGCCGCAAGACAAAGCGGTATGTGGACACTCGAGGACACCTCGCAGCGTTCATTGAGTGCGCTGAAGATATTAAAGGCTTTTATGTTTACACTCGAGGCACGTCTCGCTCGATATTTGCATCCCGAGATGTATCCGTCATCGATCGTATGCTGTTGTCAAGTCGACCCCAATGCTGAAGATGATGACGTCGAAGATCACACCAGTGACGAGGTGAAAACTGAGAAACAAGGTCGTCAAGATTATCACGAAGGTGCATTTCCGTCCAAGCTAGCTGCAGTACAACGATCGCAGCACATTGCACGTCGAACCGTGGTTCACGCAGAAGATTTCCTCGTGCTCGGTGACACACTACTCGCCGGTAGTATACCTCTCCACAATCACGTACATATTCCAAAGTACGCCAACATCGGTAACGTCTGTTTTAATACCCGATCCACACTCCTCGCCGGTAGTACACCTCTCCACAACCACGTACGGATTCAAAAGTACGACAACAGCGATGCCTTCAGGTTAATAACCCGATACTAACTACTTCTCTGTCCCACCAATTTATACCGATTTCAGGTATTGGGGCCCATCACAACCAATTTTAGGCGCAAGATAGCGTGAAAACCACCAATGATAAGCTGTTGATAAGGCGCGTTTTAGAGCATTTTCTGCCCGATCATAACAGCTGTATTCGAGTAAATAACACCGCGATCATCAAACCGTTTTTAGCAGGGCGAGGTTTTTTATCGCAGTTCATGAACGAGTTGGCGATATTCACCCAAATTTTTACAGCAGCTTCGACGCACTTTTAGTACGTTGCAAGCTGTTTGCAGAACGTTGAATTGGCTTCAGGGAGCAATGAAATAGACTAATGTAAACGAGGTTCTATTGCCTGTTACAGAGTGAAAACTCACAAATTAGCCAACCAGATAGAGGTAACAATTTAGACTCAATTTTAGCAGCAAAATGCTGCAATTTATTACTGAGAAAAAGCTGTTTTGTCAGCGCTTTGTACCCATTTTCTACTGCTCCGACTTGAGCACAAATAGAAGTTGGGAATACGCCACCACGCCAAGCAACTTTGCCAACTCGAGGGAGCCTGAAATCGTTGTCTCCCTCGTGCACAATAATGCATTCCATCACTTTCTGCCAAGTGATGAAGCATGTTTCTAGTGTCTGATAATTAATTGCCTGAAATACACTCTCTACAGCTCCTATCAACTTGTCTACGTCGTTTGTATGGGTTTCTATACTGAAGAGACTGAATCGCATTAAAAAACCTAGATCAAGGATGTTACAGTCAGGAGAGCGAGGAGGCTGGCACACCATTTTTTTTCAGCCCCCTTGCTCCCAACTGCTGCAACCTCTCCGTGGTCTTCAGCCACATGTGGTCCAGCGTTGTCTTGCTGGACCTTAATCACTCTTACTTTTCTCCCTGTAAAATTACAAAAAACATTAGTAAAGTCTATATAAAAGCACCATTCAAAGGGCAGAGAACTTACCTGGCCATTTTGACCGAAATGCACGAAAAACCTTTTCCTTTAGCATCTCAACGTAGACCTTTCGCGTCATGTTGATGCTTTTCGTGATTGGGGCTCCAGCGGGGCGATGTTTTGACGTTCGAACAGCCTTAGTCTTTTCAACAATTGGCCAAATCCCAATGTTGCCGTCGAAGTAGGACTTTTTGTTGAAATTGTAGCGTGGTCTTGCAACGGCTGCTAGAAACATTACCTTACCGATGTATCTTTTGTTTGGACACGTTCGGTGAGGCAAGCTTCGTCAGCTGTCAAGTAGTAACGTGAGGAAGCCTTATATATATTGAACCATTTTTCATCAATATGAACAACGTCATACAATGGATCAAATCGATACAATCTAGCACCTACAAAACCCAATACAAAAGATAGGTCAGAACCAAAAATAAACACAACATTATGAACACAGCGTACCAATTGGGCGCTCAACATGAGCCAGTGCCCACGTGAGGCGTTGCAGCTTCTGATCTTCCGATAGCGCAGGCTTAACGCACGAAATGAAGCGCCGAATTGTCTTGTCCTTGAGATATCGACCCAAGGTCGATCTGGGAATACCGGACGCACTTTCCAGCGCCCGTATCGTCTGCCGCTGGCAGAGTGGGACGGCTGCGACGCGACGTGCAACTTCCTCCTGTGTGAGACGGGTCGAGCGAGAAGTGTATGTCTTGCGCGGCCTGACTAGCATCGCAAAATTGTCGCGAACGCGCCAGATGCGCTGCACAGCCGAGCGACTCAAACCGAAGAGCTCCATGGCGGCCTTGATGCTACCACGTCGCGGCCGATCCCCCTTATATTGCACTGTAAGGAAGATCGCTATCACAACGCGTTTCTATGGCGTGATGTCCTTCCTGGTAGTAGTCCTTGGCATGATTGTAGCTGGAAGTTCGTTTAACGAATGGTGCGGAAATTAGTAGCTGCATCCATTCGTTTTAGCTTGTATAATTTTCGTCCAATCAAGCAATTCTAACCATTCGCGTGGTCCACATTTAAGACCAAATCGGTATAAATTGATGGGACAGAGAAGATTCGCCGGTAGTATACCTCTTTACAACCACGTACAACAGCGATAACGTCAGCTTTAATACCGATACACACTACTCACCGGTAGTATACTTCTCCACAACCACGTACGGATTCAAAAGTACGACGACAGCGATGACTTCATTTTAATACCCGATACGCAATCCTTGCTGGTAGTACCCCTCTCCACAACCACGTACGGTTTCAAAAGTACGTCAACGGCGATAACGTCAGCTTTAATACCCAATTCGCACTCCTCGCCGGTAGTACATCTCTCCACAACCACGTACGGATTCCAAAGTACGACAACAACGATGACTTCATTTTTAATACCTGATACGCACTTCTTGCTGGAAGTGTGGACAGGGGTGTCAGCGTTGCTCCAAGACTCAAGGGTAGCACCTGCGACCCCCACCCCAGTGACACTCGAACTTAGCGACGCGGCGGACTACTATTATGGTGACAAGGTGACGGACAGACACGGTGACGGACAAGGACGGCAAGAGCTACCGTGGCTGAGGTAGTCCGATTGGTGACGAAGGACACAGGACGAGGGCCGAACTGCTACTGCCACCGAGCAGTGACTGGCACGACGCCGAAGCTGCGCGGCGCTGGAAGATCGCGGGGAGGGACGACCCGCCGACCGGCCAGCGGCGCGGAGTGGAGAAGGAGAGGCGACGCCCCAGGACGAGTGAGAGGCCGAGGCTCGCCGAGAGAGGAGACGGGCGGCGAAGTGAGGGAGATCCAGCGAGGGCAGACGCGTGGTAGTTAGGACGTAGCTAGGCGACGGTACTGTAGTGAGAGCTCTATGGCGTGCGGACTGGCCACTACATCTATCAGTTCCCATTTGACCCGGTCGGTGTCAGGTTAAGGAGCTAATCAAACACCCCAGCGTGGTTCTGCGACATGGAAGGCCGGTCACGCCAACTAAAACGACTGTTAGCGAGCGGAAGCGAGCAACCCAAGCGAGTACTGCGCCGGTGAGTTCAGTGTGCAATACGTATGGGAGTGAAGTGGCTTAGACGAGGGCTCTGGATCGGTGGAGGACGCGGGACAGTGGTTTGCGACCGCTGGGGTCGAGGAAGGGCAGTGTGCTTTCAGCCCTTCCTGACCGTGTCGGTACACGGGGTCAGAGTATGCCGAGTGATGGCATCGTGTGTGTCGGCTCTGTGTGCGTTCTGCATGTGGTGTGAGTTCGGACGGTGGGCGGGTCAATAATCTGTCCAAGTCCGAGGACGGTGAGGCCGGAAAACGTCCACACCCTAGCGTTGTCTCCATTTATAAAAAGACCCGGTATAATGAGGGACGGTCTGCTAAGTACTGAGTGCGGTAGATCGCCTATTCCTAAGTTATGGGGCTATTCGATATGTGTTGCCACTGAGCGCCGGCGGCTTGCCCACAATAGTACCCCTCTCCACAACCACGTACGGATTCAAAAGTACGACAACAGCGATGACTTCAGCTTTAATACCCGATACAGACTCCTCGCCGGTAGTACACCTCTCCACAACCACGTACGAATTCACACGGACTGACATCATGCGGCAACGTTGGACTTACAGGTCCGATACACGCTCCTCGACAGGAGTATACTTCTTTACAATCTTGTACGGATTCAAACGCACGAAAATAGCTGCGACTTCGGGCTATCGTAGCTGAAACACTGCAGAAAACTAAACATGAAACGAATTAGTAGTAATTGCCAGTAGCTTGTTCTCACTCACGGTCAAATTGTGTGCTGTTTGGTGTTGCCGTCGACATGAAGTGGGGACTACCAGATAGTATAATATTAGGATGTGGATAGTGATACCAAAAGTCGATTAAGTGTCGCGTCGCTCCTCGGTACTCTCTGTCACTGCACTGGTAGTGGCAGCGCCGTGTTGTGGTCGTGTCTTCCATGATGCTGTCCAGCCATCTGACGGCATGACACCTGGCCCTGGATGTGTCGAGTGTGCGCTGGCCCTACCTTTTCTTCTTGTACCTGTGTCTTTGAAGCCCCTGAGACGTCATGAACGCCGCCAAAGGCCACTGCCATAGGCTAGGGTTACACCTGGTGTAATCAACAGTCGATTTTACAACCTCAGGGTTAGAATGTGATATATTCAATTGCCAGAGCAGTGGCCCGCTTGCCTTGCAATCTTCCAGTGGTGGCGATATCGAGTTGTTTAACCAGCATTTGTTTGATATGAAGTGAGCACAACGTCTTATAAAGTTGAGGTACGATTGAGCCCAAGATCGGGTATTAAAAATGTAGCAACTGAATTTTATTGCCAGTAAATCTTTTGAACGCTTCTCGATAAGCTGTGGTTTAGTATACTTGCCGATCATGAGGTAGCTATCAGATTCCGGCCCGTCTGTGTATGCTCGGCTTTCCGAACATGTATACTACGTTGGGTGCTAAATCCGGGTGCTAATTGAGAGTTGAAGTTGAAGCCAATCCGCCTATAAGATCCCTCGAAACAGCTGAGCCAAGCACCGCGCGCTATGAATTAGGCAAAAGATTTCGCGAGCTTTTCACGCTGGGCACACATTTGGCTTCGCGGAACACACCAATTTCTCCCGTGTGTTCGCTCCGACGCGTAAGTCAATCAGCACTGCCATCTGCCAGAATACTGGTTTTCAATTGGTCGGCCAGTTGTAGTTATACGTGCGTCAATCAGTTGCTGTGCGCACACAATGCCGACTGCAAATCCGCTTGGTGCGATGAAATCGCAAATCTAAGGCCCCATTTCCGAATTCGCCACGTTCTGCTTAATCCTCACTAGCCATTCAAGCATCATCTTTTCTCGATGCGCTAAGGGCGTCTAGTGCATGCTACGCTAGCCTACATGAACTCGTCGAGTTTCTCCGGATTCAGTTGCAAAATCGTCGTCATGCTCAACGTTGAGCTCACATCCATGCTCGATTGCCACGATCACGGTGCATGCCACGATGCTCATAATCGGGTTCACCATCCTGTTTGCTGCTAATCTCGCAATGGTGCACATCACGAGGCGCGCCACCGCTATTGTACTGGCAGAAAATGATGATACCTCGGCGGCCGTAAATAGAAAGGCACCCAGAACTCATAGCAGTTTCTCTAAAATTAGTGCTTTAACGAGACTCACAAACACCTCAAACAAAAGCGAATGACATCCATTTCCTAATTGTCGGCGCCAGCAGCTACGCGGGTTCACAGCAGCACCATCATGTCGCCATCTAGGCGGCAGCTCAGCCCGAACGAGAAACCCTAATCATGAGAGCATATGATTATTTCGTCGAGGAGGCCAACGCAGGTCGCAGTAACGGCCACTCATCCCGTAAACGTACTCACGAAGCGACAGGATTTGGTGAGAGCACCATACAACACTTGCTTGCGGTTCGGAAGCAGGATCCACAGACCGATTTCGCTCAGGCTCGAGCGTCCTTCTTGTCTTCCTAGGGTTAACTTCGCGTCCACGACCATTTCGACTAACTCTATAAAATAATATTGCGTGCTAAAAATGACGGGGATGGCGCCGACATCGACAACGACAACCCTCTATGATTCAATTTCAGATCATTAATGAAAATGTGATCTTCTTCGTCAATTTCACAATCACATCTGTTTTGCCTGCTCGACGAATACCGCATATCCCCTGTCCTATGCGAAGTTTTCTCCTAAGCGAAAATCTATTGTGACCAATAATAGGCTCTTATTTTTAACATACGATAGTGGCTAAAATATCGCCTTGCGCAGCTAATAATAGGCTACGGTAAGTCTGTCCACAACCACCTGTTGCAGAAAGCGTCATGGGTCGACCTCGTACGAGTGGAGCTGGCAAGAAGCCAAAATGGTACAGTTGACAACACCCACAAGCGCTTGTGCTCGAGTTCTCAGCTGCAGATCACTATACTTTTTACTCTTTAAGTACGACTACAATTCCTACGTTCTATAAGGTAATTCGTGCTTGGACCTATAAACCCTAACATTTAGAGCGTACATTGACGTTCGCTTAGGACAGGGGATATGTGGTAGTGCTTCTCGTTTCAATAACCCGTTTCCCGAGAAATGTAACGCTCGGGACACCTTTTGTAGCGCCTGTAGCGCAAAAACGGCTGCGAATTCGGCTGTTTTAACGACAGATTCATGCGTAAAAGGCGCAGTTTTACCACATACCTAACTATCGTACCAGTTTTTTCATAATTGAGCCCATTAAAACACATCCTTTTGACATATCATCATTTTCTGCCAGTACAATTATCACCACCGTGCTCATGTTGCACGCCAAGATGCTCGCCGCCGTACTCGCCACGACGACCACCACGGTGAACGCAACGATGATCTCAACCAGGTTCACCACTGTGCTCGCTTCTAAGCGCACAATGGTGCGCCCACCACCGCAATCACCACCGTGCCCGTCTTAGTGCACACCAAGATGCTCACCGCCGCGGTCGCCACGGTAATCACCACGGTGAAGGCATGATGCTCGCAACGGGGTTCACCACTGGTTTCGCTGGCAAGTTCACCATCGGTGCACACCATGAGACTCGCCACCGCTATCATCATCGTGCTCGTCATGGTGCACGCCACGGTGTTTGCCGTCGAGCTCACTACCGTGCTCGCCATGGTGCATGCCACGATGTTTGCAACCGAGCTCATCGTCGTGATCGCTGTCAAGTTAGTGCTATGCTAGTCAGAATGCTCGTCGGTACATTGTCGAGTGTCCGAGCACCAATATTTTCACGATACCCCGCCAGCATTATCTCGTACATGGGAACTATGCAAAAAAAAACGCCATCTTCAGGCTTGAGACCAAAGCTGAGCTCAGAAGCATGGCGAAAAGCCAGCGAGCATGATACGAAATGATTAATGCTCTGTACTTTAATTGAAGATTTATATAGAGAACATTCTGAATAATGTAGTGATTGCAGCCAACCTAACGACGACCCAAAGCAATACCGAGTCTTAAAAACATCGTTTCAGTTTGATATGCCCACAAGGCAAGTTTGTTGAGCGCGGCTTCCTCGCAGATGCGGGTCTTGTACTCAAGCTCCTTGAAAAAGCCCTCCTGGGTATGCTCCTTGATAACGGCCTCGTTGGCCTCTCCGCTTTCATCGCAAGGTGTTTAGCAATGTGGTCGTCTAAGAGTACATCCAGACGAACTACCCCCTGATAAAATTTCTGGCCGCGCTGTATCATTTCCATTGTGATCTGGGAGCAGAATAAAACCAGTAAGTAAAAGTAATTGATTTGTTTGCACGCATGCATACTACCTCTGATGCAGTGAACGACGCTTTCAACCACGGGCACAAATGGGTTGAGTCATTGAGATCTAGAATTTGCTGATGCAGTTCTAGGATAGAAGGGAAACTAAAAACAATCCACTTGGTTGGTGGAGTAGAACATGGGCCCGTAGATCTGTAAGCAAGGTGGGTTGTTAGTCAGTGAATATTGTACAATGCGAGGTGCAGTCCAAACGCACCCGATCACGAGCGGCTTTCCGGATTTGTTGCAACGTGTGAAAGTCCAGATGACCTTAACGCCATTGGAATCGATCCAATGTCTACAATAGTACCGCTCGTTAGATCCTCATTAATGTGGATATATTGATATATGGAAGTACCTGGGAGGGCTTCAACGACTTTCAGTAGACTTTCATGCTGTTTGCAGTTCTCCGATCTTCATCCGGAATGAGGTCCTATGCATAAACGCACATGTCAGCTGATAGACAAGTCAACATAGAAACACGAATAGTCAATTTACCTGGACAGCACTGAATCGACATCCAGCTCAGCGACAGCGAAGCGGGGAAGGTCCTGCACCTCCTGATTCACTTGTTCTCCTGCTGCGGAATCCCATTGAGTAGACGATATCTCTTCATCGCTGCATAGTCTCAGAGAAAGTGTTTTCTCGTTCTCGCCGCAGTTGTTATCCACACACCCACCTCTTATCACAAGCACTCCTCTGGTTAGTGGACCCAACACAATGATATCACGCCTGCTAAGTTCTACCCGAAGCACGACAATGATAATACTAAACCAAAATTCCGTGTCATAACGAGCTTCTCATACCTGACGCTGATCTCCATAATGCATTTCGCCTGCTCCTCCGGTCAATGCCAGCACTTCGGTAAATCCACCGCGCTCAGCACTATCGATTAAGCACACGACGCGAAATTCGTCGATCTCGACACCATATCGGTCATGCTCATGCAGAATGCAGCATCGTTGCTGCACTTCTCATACGCCTAAAAACGACATGCACGTTAGCCATTCGAGAAGCCTTCTCAGGGCACGACGGGGGTCCCAACAACCGCACTACAATTAGCTATTAGGCGTATTGTAGGCACACACATCTCCAAACCTTCCTGTTATCTAGGAGTTGGCCAAACATTATGAAGTGTGCCCACAGTTTTGTGTACACGAACGAAACTCGGGTTGTATCATACTTCGCTTGAGGTGAAAGGACAGGGAGAAAAACGACCTCCATGAAGCGAAGGTGAATGAAACTCCTGCTCGATAACTGCCGCATAGTCGTCCGGTTTAGTCTCTTGAAACTCCACATATCCAGCAACGGTAATCTCATCGCCCAGTCGAGGGTCGACCCACTGTACTGCCTCTATCGAGAAATTCCTGATAGTAGTTCAACCTCCTGTTGTATTTCTTCGAATCATGCCGCGGGCAGCAAAAGCATACTTCATGTACGCTTCTGCTTAAAATATTGCAAAACGTTATATAAACTGATCAGAAAAAAGATAAACCCTCCGAGACAACATAATCCAAAACCAGACTTCGTGTCTGGTTTGCGAGTTGATTTAATCCAAGTATTTTTCTTAATATAGAACAGTACCAGGGTAACGAAAGGGTTAAGAGAGCGCACGACCAAAGCAGAAAGGTTGTCTACTTCAAACTCAAGCAGTAAAGGTGTCACCTACAATTACTGCCAGCATACCCACCCAACTATCTGCCTGCATGCGACGTCAGGGCTCCACTGTATCGTGCGTCGTGGCCTGACCCCCTCGGTCGCAGCAGAAGGCCCTCCATCAAACTAAGACTAGGATCAACCTGGCTGACGACGATGCAAGCTCTCGCCCGTACAACTCGCAAAGAGCTAAACAGCTAACGAAGATGCACTACCAGTCGCTGCATCAGGAAGCGTTGGTAGGTCAGAAAATCGGCTCTCCACAAGCAGAGCTCCGTTTTCCAAAGCCTACATAATAATAAGTGCTTTTTACACGCGAGTAACCCAGAACACTATGTGATGGGATGCACATTGGTATCCACTTGCCCGACGTTTTCGCGCGTCCGGCAGGGTTAAGCTCCGTGTTTCGCGCCCATTGCACTCCTCGACCCATTTTCTTCACATGCAAACATCAAATGTAACCTTGCCCACAGCTTCGCTTTCTCATCACTTATTTATAAAGAGCTCGCCATGGTTCACAACTACAACCTACTCCACCTACACAAGTTCGACTTCAGTGCCGTCATGGAGGCGACGACGAACAAAACCAAGGCCGCCCCCGGGCCATGGATGTAGGGATGCTGAAGAAGGCTCTGCTATGTCGCAGTGCGCCCAGCCCATGCGGCTGAACGCGCAGTCGCGGTACTGGCGCTGCTGTCGCAAGAAGGCGCACGCAGACGGCAAGCAAGTGCAGCGCAGCATCTTGGTCATTCTCCAACATGAAGCTCACACTCCCTCAGGCGATACGGCTCAAGTTCGCGTGGTGCATGCGGCCCCCAGACGCAAGCTTTCCACATGGCGAAGGTCAGCGAGAACACGTCCTCGGCCTGGTGCGCTGCTTGTAGGCGATGCGTGGAATGAGCAAGCCGAATCTTGATGGGTACATCGATGAGTTCATATGGCGCTCATGGTTTTTCCCGGCGTGATCGTCACCGGGCGAGTACATGTGCGGGCTTGTACAGGCTGTCATACGCCACCCGAGCCAGGATAAGTAAGGTTACGGTTTGGGTTACTTTGAATAAAATGCTTTTTACTCAGCAGTCGCTAAAAAGCAGAATGTGGAAAACGGAGCTCTGCTTGGGGAGAGCGAAAAATCGATATACACTGAACGCCCTCCTTCGAAATGATCCTTGGGCTCACTGCAACGTATCCCAATTGCTGAAGAACTTCAGTTAATGTCTGTTTGCTCGCATGCCGCGCACAGTACCTCACAACTGGTCGCAAAGTACACTCACTCAGACCCAGTAGCGAAAGGAGCACTTACAAAGCAAGTGTCAATCCTCATTTCTACTTTACTTTTGCTCATGTTTGATTTTTTAACGCGCGTCGCCCTGTCAACACACAACGCCGAAATCAAAACTGAACTTCAGTTTTCGGGTTGAACTTTACTTTGTATCCACCCACCCGCACGCTCGAAATTTCTCGCAGCGTTTAACGCCAAGAGCTGGTCATGAAATGTGCTCCACGAGCAAATGCGGCCGGTATCGCAAATGACTACTCACGGGTGTCAACTTGAGTTTCCGGAAAAACATCAACCGCGTCGGGGTCCAACAGGGCAAAAGACGTCACCACGCACCCATGTTCCCTGCACGCCATATCTCTCGCTATCATAAGCATGAATGTAATAGGCGTCTTGGTCGCGCGCTCTCCTTAGTTTCTACTAGATTGGTTTTTATCTAGGCGGAGTATCTGTTTCTATTGAGACTCTCCTGGTACTTGGATAGAAACAGTTTTAAACGTTTCGATCCGATTTTGGCTTGGTTTCTATCTGCCACCTAACTTCTATTTCCAGGATCGCGATTTGATTTTCTGCTTGGTGAGCGGTCGCATAGACGCGCTCCTTCCGCTGTGTTGACGGCGTCAACTTGACGCTCGCCACGCTTCCATTTTGGGGAGCACCTGGTTGTCCTGCTCTATTACTACCCCATGCAGCCGCCTGCCTGGTTTGTGATTTTAGTTGCTGATGGCTCTGCATGTGGTCCGACGGCACGAAACACTCTCTGTTTCCGGACTGTCCGTAGAAAACCTGCTGCCCCCTTGTTGCTCTGCGTTTTGCTTGCAGAGCGAGTGCTATCCTTGCTCTAGCCCCAGCGGCGAAACAGCTACCGGAGTAGCCACTCTCTGCTGGCCGCAAAGACACGGAGAGTCCACCCGCAAACAAGGAGGACCGCGACGGCACAGAGGAGGGGCCTCTATGAACTTCATAGTATGAAGTGAAGGCTGGCGTTGCCTCAAGACGGCTTTGTCAAGTTGCAGTTCGGCACGTTGCCACGTATCTTCCGGTGTGGCATCTTTGCAAATCGGACAAGAAGCGATTCGGGACCGCAGGCCGCGAAATGCTGCTGACAGCAACCAGGACTGCAGTACGTTTAACGTAGTGCAGTCCTATTACGTTGAGGTCGTAGCGGTCGGCGCCTTCCTCAACCATCGCCCTCGAGGCCCACAACACGGTAGGAATTGCTCGTTACAGGAAGGCATAGAAACGGCCGATTGCTTGGTACCGAGATGCTATTGCGGGCACAAAAGAATTGGGCGTCAATGAAGACTCGTCTCGCACAGGTCGTTATAGTCATACATGCCCCCAGCAGGACCAACATCTTGCATAAGAATACTGTATGAAACGTGCAGCAGCACCGATAATCAACAACGAATGCATCAATCCAATGTGTCGTCGACAACTAGATGCAGACAATCAAGCAGACGTAAAACAGTTTATTATCTGACAAATCGGGGCGGTTCTTCACTTACTACCCGCTTCACACACCGCAACACAGCACTGCAAAGAGCACGCATGATGGCGTACAGCTTAGTTCTCCTGCAGTAGCTGGTACGCGTAGTAGTGCGCACCACGCTCGCCGAGCTCCTCCGTCAGCACCAGGTAGATCGGGCACGCACGAAGGGCGGGGCTCACACGACCCTTGTCGAACAGAGAGTTCAGGAAGATGTCCTTCTTCGTGAAGTAGTCCAGGTTCTTCGGCGCAAGGCCGCCCGTGATGTAGAAACCACCGCGAGGCAGGTACTTCAGCATCGCGTTGCCAGCCTCACGGCCGTACGCACCCACGAAGATCTCCAACGTCTGGTTGCACAGCTCGTTCGTCTTGGCGTTCTCGCCGATCACCTTGCCCTGCTGCGTGTTGGCCTTCAGGAACTCCTCGTGCACCATCGGGTCCACCTTCTCAGGGAACTTCTTGGCCAGGAACGAGTAGATCGTGGCCAGACCGGGGCCACTGATGATACGCTCCACCGAGAAGCGTTTGCCACAGCCCAGACTCTCTTTGATCTCATTGTACAGCTCGATCTCAATCTCGTCAGCAGGAGCAAAGTCCGTGTGGCCGCCTTCGCAAGCGAAGCACGAGTACTGACCGTCGTTGCCAGGGGTCAGGAAGCACTCACCCAGACCAGTGCCGGCGCCGACCGTAGCCATGGGGGCCGTCTCATCTTTAGGCGCGTCGTTCAGCACAATGTACTCGTGCGGGCGCAGGGTCAAGAGACCGTAGCCCATGCCCACGAAGTCGTTGATGAGACGCACCTTCTTGATGCCAAGCTCCTTCTCGAGACCGGGGCCGTCGATCTTCCAGCCGAACTCCACATTGGTGAAGTCCACCGTGTTCTCTAGAATAGGACCGGCGCACGCCAGCACGCAGGCCTGGGGAACCTGGTTCACCACCTTAGCCTCGTTCAGGAAGAGGTGGCACACCTCGGCAAAGCTCGCGTAATCCTCGTTCAGGTACTTCTTCGAGAAGATCATCTCACCAGGAGCGATGTCGCCCTTGGTGTGCTTGGAGTTGTGCGGGATGTTCCACAGCGACAGACGCGTGTTGGTGCCGCCGCAGTCGCCGGACATGATCAGATCGGTAGAGGCCATGGTGCTTGTGACTAAAGAAGTGGAGCTGTGTGCTCGGAGTGGTGAAGTGCCTTGGGCTCTTGGACGCCAATTGCAAAGTGAGACCATTAGCAGTCCTTCAGATCGTCACTCTGCCTTGCGTGTCTCCTCCATGAGGAGGGCGATTGGAGTGACCTCGTCATCTTTGGCGTGTGACCTTGAAGTTCGCTGTCATGCGTCAATCGGTACCATCTGCGATACCGCCAGCACTTTTGATGCCTTCGACGATCAAGTGCTCGCGAAAAGCGATTTTACTTACTAACGACGATCGGGAAATGCACTCGTCACTTTAAAGTGAAAATAATACATATTATGTATGCTGCTGGTGTTAACGAGTTGTGTCCACACACACACTGCAACGTTCCTACGTTCAAGGCAATCGAAGGCAAAGACTGTGCTGCGATTCAATAAAGCAGGCTCCATTCTACTTTGCAGCACCAGCTCCCAAGGCAGCAGCAGCTAAGTCAGCTTCCAAATCGGCGGCGCCTCCAGCAGACGACGACATGTTCAACCTTACCTAAACTCTCTGTTCGGCCAAGAACAACAATGTGAGGTGCATGGTTCGTGGGGTTGAAACGTGATAGATTCAAGAGTTGAGGGGGCAGAACGTGTTATTAATAGTTAGTACAAGCGAACCAGAAGCCAGGATGAAAATATGTAACAATCGAGCATTCATGAGATTCCAGCTGAGCTTATTGCTAGTCCATGTTAATAACAACGTCGCCATCAAGGTCAAATGGCAGAGATCGTCTTGCTTGCCAGCGTGATGACAGACAAAAAAGTTAGGTCGTTAGGCCAGCAAGTTGCTGCAAGCTAGCAAGTCGACGAAAAGTCACCTTGGAGGATATCGGTTCGATATTTTTTGGTGCTTCGTTCACAACAGTAGACGAACCGTAACCAAGCAGCAGAGCCGGTTGCATTCCTTCTGACCAGCATCGAGCTTCCTCGAAGCAACTCACACATGCCCCGCCTCGGTAAAAGCCCTCGAAGCTTGAGTTGCATTGCCATCAATCTTCATGTATGAGCAGCCATACTTGCACATCTATTGGGCTCGACCGCGTCAAAACAGCGTTGCCCTCCACATGGAAGTGGATTCATGCAGCTGTCAGCGAGCGGTCCGGCGAATGTAGGCATAGACACGATCACCGTGTTGAAGTGGGCTGGTGTCAGCGTACTGCGCAGCGCGATGCAGGAACATGGTGGTGATGTCGACGGCGGTTCGCGAGAACAACCTGAACGCAGGTTCGAGCTCTGCTCCATGCTGAAGGAAGCCAGCATCCTACCGCTGCCGTGCAGCGATGTCGCCCACCGCGCGCAGGAATCTCGAGATTACCCGAGCCTGTGCACAATGGCATTGGACAGTTGGCTGCTGGAGTTGAAGTCCCTCATGCGCTTCGAAAGTATGTCTGCAGAAGCTGGTGCATGTACCCACCCACGTGGTATGCGAGTCAGACGCGAGAACGCCGCCGTGATCTTCGACAAAGACCCACAGCGCCTCAAAGAAGCCGCCGCTCTAGCTCGATTTGAAGTGCTGCCATTTCCGATTCGGCTTTCGGCAGCTCAAGCGACCCGAAGCCCAGGAATTCCTGCATACCGACTCCACTTTCAACCATCATGTCGTAAGCAGCAGCACGTCGATCACGCTGGGTTCCTTGAGCTACTTCTCATTAGCTGCGTCTCTTGGTTTTTTTCAGTTGGCTCGGATGCTGCAATGGCGACTCGGCGACGGCTAATGTGTCGACTCCGACAGTCCCTCACGTTGACCTGATCATGTCCGGTGACTGCGGCGGCACCAACACGCGTCTGTCGCTGTGGAACATCCCGCACAACTCCAAGCACAAGACGGGCGATATCGCCCCCGGCGAGATGATCTTCTCCAAGAAGTACTTGAACGAGGAGCATGCGAGCTTCGCCGAGGTGTGTCACCTCTTCTTGAATGAGGCCAAGGTGGTGAACCGCATCCCTCAAGTTTGTGTGCTGGCCTGCGCCGGTCCGATCTTGGACAACACGGTCAACTTCACCAATGTGGAGTTTGGCTGGAAGATCGATGGTCCCGGTCTCGAGAAGGAGCTTGGCATCAAGAAGGTGCGTCTCATCAACGACTTCGTGGGCATGGGCTACGGTCTCTTGACCCTGAACCCGCACGAGTACATTGTGCTGAACGACGTGCCCAAAGATACGTCGGCCCCCATGGCCACGGTCGGCGCTGGCACTGGTCTGGGTGAGTGCTTCCTGACCCCTGGCAACGACGGTCAGTACTCGTGCTTCGCTTGCGAAGGCGGCCACACGGACTTTGCTCCTGCTGACGAGATTGAGATCGAGCTGTACAATGAGATCAAAGAGAGTCTGGGCTGTGGCAAACGCTTCTCGGTGGAGCGTATCATCAGTGGCCCCGGTCTGGCCACGATCTACTCGTTCCTGGCCAAGAAGTTCCCTGAGAAGGTGGACCCGATGGTGCACGAGGAGTTCCTGAAGGCCAACACGCAGCAGGGCAAGGTGATCGGCGAGAACGCCAAGACGAACGAGCTGTGCAACCAGACGTTGGAGATCTTCGTGGGTGCGTACGGCCGTGAGGCTGGCAACGCGATGCTGAAGTACCTGCCTCGCGGTGGTTTCTACATCACGGGCGGCCTTGCGCCGAAGAACCTGGACTACTTCACGAAGAAGGACATCTTCCTGAACTCTCTGTTCGACAAGGGTCGTGTGAGCCCCGCCCTTCGTGCGTGCCCGATCTACCTGGTGCTGACGGAGGAGCTCGGCGAGCGTGGTGCGCACTACTACGCGTACCAGCTGCTGGAGGAGACTAAGCACACGCCGTAAGTAGCATACCAAGTGACCTCTCTGGGGACTACTTGTGTCCTGATGTGCAAGTTAATAAATATCTTATTGCGTCACGCTGCAAGCTGGGATTATGCATGAATATCGATCGCGATGGATGGAGCGGCTCCACTGGAGCCATGTATCAAGTTCAAGCGATTGATGGGCATGCATAGGAAAAGGCAACTTGCCCTCGGAACGACCAAACAGATTCGGGATTATGCACAAGTTGAAGCAGGAGAAGGTGGGAATCAAGCGGTCTGACTTGCCCCTGTTTCTGAAGGAGGAACTCCATCCCGCAGGTGTGTTTCCGAAGGGATCGATAGCTCCGGAATGATCTTTTTTGTGATTCAAATCGATAAAATATGTTATAGCTTTTTGGGGTCTCTGGTTGGTTCTTTTGATCTTTTGCGAACTACTTCCCAGACGACTAAACGAATGGAGATTGCACGTATAGAAGCATTTTTGGCTTTTTCATTTGTATAGTTCAGACATTCTCACCTTGCCAGCAATGCTCTTCCGCGCAACGAAGGTCTGCGGGCGTATTTCAAAAAGCATCCAAAATCGGACTGCAACAACACTGTGTCTGCCTCGGCGTAAAACATAAGGAGTTATATTAACAGTTGTGCTGAGGTCTCAGGAAGTAGCAACTAGGCAAACAGGTCAGCAGGCAAGTAAGAAGGACGTATTAAGAATAGATCCAATCTCCAATGACTTTAAACCCAAATCGGCTCCAAAAGACCAAATAAAATCGTTTTTAAATCCTATATTTTTAAGATCTAAATACCAGCCAATCTATACCGACAACACAGCTCCATGATAGACGCATGGAGGACTATAGCCAGGCAAAGCAAAGCTGTAATCTTGTATTTTATTAACGTTTTGATCGAGGAAAATTGTTTTTGGACAAGCGATTCGAGGCATACTACAACTCAGTTTGATATAATCCTCAAGTACAGCCAACCAACATTCGGTGTGCTGCAGTGACGGCCATCGCGCTTTTCTGCTGAGCCCTCTTACAAATGGCATGATCAACAATCCAAATCTCTTCGACCACTCGTAAGGATTTGTACAAAAGTTCAGAAACGGTAGGCATAGAAAACCCACTTGACCTTACTTCAAGCGAGTAGAAACCATCCAAAACACGTGCCACGTCGCCATTGCGATCCAAGCAGGCCACGAGGAGCTCATTCCGGAATCTGCCGACTTCCAAGCACCCGCTTCCCCTCCGTTCCAGCACCATGTCGTACGTCACCCCCACCTTCAACTCCCATGACATCTGCAGTCTCCTGCTCACTTTCTATCGTGTGTTTTGATTTTCTATCGAACGGATGGCAGTGACTTCTCCCTCATCATCTCGGGCGACTGCGGCGGCACCAACACGCGGCTGTCGCTGTGGCGCATCCCCAATGGCGCCACGCAGCTCAAGGGCAACATCGCTCCTGGCGAGGCCATGTTCGCCAAGAAATACCTCAACGAGGAGCACGCGAGCTTCAACGAGGTGTGTCACCTCTTCATGAACGAGGCCAAGCTCACGGACCACGTGCCCGAGGCCTGCGTTCTGGCCTGCGCCGGCCCCATCATGAACAACACGGTGGACTTCACGAATGTGGAGTTTGGCTGGAAGATCGACGGCTCCAGTCTTGAGAAGGAGCTCGGCATCAAGAAGGTGCGACTCATCAACGACTTCGTGGGCATGGGCTACGGTCTCTTGACCCTGCGCCCGCACGAGTACATTGTGCTGAACGACGCGCCTAAGGATGAGACGGCCCCCATGGCTACGATCGGTGCTGGCACTGGTCTGGGTGAGTGCTTCCTGACCCCTGGCAACGACGGCCAGTACTCGTGCTTCCCGTGCGAGGGTGGCCACACCGACTTTGCTCCTGCTGATGAGATCGAGATCGAGTTGTACAACGAGATCAAGGAGAAGCTTGGCTGCGGCAAGCGCTTCTCGGTGGAACGTATCATCAGTGGCCCCGGTCTGGCCACGATCTACTCGTTCCTGGCCAAGAAGTTCCCTGAGAAGGTGGACCCGAAGGTGCACGAGGAGTTCCTGAAGGCCAACACGCAGCAGGGCAAGGTGATCGGCGAGAACGCCAAGACGAACGAGCTGTGCAACCAGACGTTGGAGATCTTCGTGGGTGCGTACGGCCGTGAGGCTGGCAACGCGATGCTGAAGTACCTGCCTCGCGGTGGTTTCTACATCACGGGCGGCCTTGCGCCGAAGAACCTGGACTACTTCACGAAGAAGGACATCTTCCTGAACTCTCTGTTCGACAAGGGTCGTGTGAGCCCCGCGCTTCGTGCGTGCCCGATCTACCTGGTGCTGACGGAGGAGCTCGGCGAGCGTGGTGCGCACTACTACGCGTACCAGCTGCTGCACCAGACCGAGTAAATTCTGGGACATCATACCCCGGCGGTGCTCAGTAGACGCGCTCGATCTCGTCGGCGACGTCGAGTGCGTAGCGTTCAGTTGTGCTATGGTGCAGCTCCATTTGTAAGACATTCTTCATCGTATCATTTTCACTCAAGTTCTATTGTCCATTCGTAGATTTTTAGAGCCCCCGACCACTCAACTGTACCGGCAGTCTTGGGCGGCCATGATGTGTGATGCAGACGAGTGCATCGGCTTCTTTGCAAGCGAAGACTTGGTTCACCCCTCACATGCTATGCACGGCCACGTCAGACAACGCCAATGTCACAACGGAGGTGGTCGATCCGCAGCAAGGAATTCCCCACCGCAAAATCGTATGAACGATATTTGTCAAGGCCTTGAAGACGTTGGCCCCCGATGCCTGCCACAACAATTGACTTCTACCGTAACAACAATTCATGAAGTCCAAGAACAAATGCATGGCGAATGCAATGCGATGACCAGAATGGGATAGTCGTTCAAAACAACGTTCATGGCTGCCAAGGTGCCGCCACCTTTGAAGCGCATTTCACTGGCTTCCAATAACGCTGACGTTAATCTTTTCATAACTATCCGTTAACTTTGCTATTTGTATGGAGCCACTTTAGCGAGAGAGGCACATTCCTGTCACTCTTACGGAAGAGTGACGTACATGCTTCAACGACGCCAGTATCCGCTATCTAATTTCATTCCGCGATTTTCTCAGGCAGCAGCACCCCCAGTCAAGTCAACCATGTCGTAAGTACACCCTCTATCCAATTCGACCTTCTTCCATCTGACTCCTCTCTCTCCTCAGGGGCGACCTCATCATCTCGGGCGACTGTGGCGGCACCAACACGCGCCTGTCGCTGTGGCTCATCCCCAAGGGCTCCGTCTCGTTCAAAGGCTCAGTAGCTCCAGGGGAGATCACTTTTGCCAAGAAATACCACAATGAGAAGTACGGCAGTTTCTCGGAGGTGTGCCACCTGTTCATGAAGGAGGCCAGAGTGGTGGACAAGCTACCAGTGGCCTGCGTGCTGGCCTGTGCCGGGCCCATTTTAAACAACACGGTCGAGTACGTCCTAACCTTTTAGTGCAATTAGCTGTAAAATACTTTTTCCAGACAAAATGAGGTCTCTGACCGAGACCTGCTGCACCAGGTTCACGAACATCAAAGATGGCTGGAAAATTGACGGCCCCGGGCTGGAAAAAGAGCTGGGCATTACTACGGTGAAGCTCATCAACGACTTTGCCGCCATGGGGTACGGCCTGCTGACCTTGAAACCTCACGAGTACATTGTGCTCAATGAGGCTGAAAGAGAAGAAGGTGCCCCGATCGCCACGATCGGCGCTGGCACGGGCCTCGGGAGTGCTATCTGACCGCCGATAACGACGGCCAGTACTCGTGCTTCGCTTGCGAAGGCGGCCACACGGACTTTGCCCCCGCCGACGAGATCGAAATCGAGTTGTACAACTCGATTAAAGACGAGCTGGGCTGCCACCGCCGCTTCTCCGTCGAGAGAATCGTGAGCGGGCCCGGGCTGGCCACGATCTACCGGTTCTTGGCCAAGAAGTTCCCGGATAAAGTGGACAAGAAGGTGCACGACGCCTTCGTGACGGCTAAGTCACTGCAGGGCAAAGTCGTGGGAGACAATGCCAAGACCAATGAGCTCTGCAACCAGGCCATGGAGATCTTCGTCGAGTAAGTTTTGTTTTTACTGTTTTTGTGGTCTGTGGCTGAATCTTACCATTTTTGTTGTGGACGTTGAATTAGTGCCTACGGACGTGAAGCAGGGTGCGCCATGCTGAAGTACTTGCCTCGTGGCGGGTTCTACATTACGGGAGGCCTAGCGCCGAAGAACCTGGACTACTTTACCCAGAAGGACACTTTCCTCAAGGCCTGCTTCAACAAGGGTCGTGTGAGTCCAGCACTCAAGGCGATTCCGATCTACTTGGTGCTGACGGAGGACCTGGGCGAGCGTGGTGCTCACTATTACGCGTACCAACTGCTGCAGACCTACAACCAAGGCTTGCTGGGCGACACGGTTGCTCGCGAACGCGTGCAGGAGAAGTTCGCCTCGACCCACCACTTCGCGATCTACTCGGCGATTGCTGCGGTTGGTGTGGCTGTTGGCATTACCATCGGAGGAGCGCTGCGAAAGTAAGCTGCGCTTGAAGTGGACACGTCGGTAAGGCAACAGCTGATCGACGACAGTGTCTGCAGTGTCTGCTGTGACAATGTGATATGAACGCAAATGAGCGTGCAATGCAGTGTTCAGACAAATAAAATAAAAAACTGTATTGGACTGACAGAAAAACATAATACAGCATTGCAATATGCGTGACTCCCGTAATAAGTATTGCAATTATTCGCAAATATTGTAAGGGTTTGGAACGGTGCAGTGGTGTGGAAATGATCCAACCACGCTGCAGCGAAGAAATACTGCGAGATCTGACGCGAGCTGGATGTGATACTTGGATGTTGAAGTCGAAAATCAAACTGAATGCATGATTAAGAGAAGCACACCGGACCGAGTTAAGCTGCCAACACCCCCGGAACCAGCCATTCTAGTCATCAATCACCGATACGAAAGCTAAAAAGTAAATATACTTATTACGGGGCCAATTGCATATTGTACGGGTTGCCTGGCTTTTCAATAATCCGTTATTCCGTCAATATAATACCAAAGTTATTATATTATAATTATTTTTCCGATCACTGGTGCAATGCACCTTCGCTGATGTGCTTAATAAGTACGAACAATGACGGAAATGCAGGTGTGAACACATCTGAACACCCTCGGAACCGGTCTTAATTATCTCCATAAATGTTGATAAGAAATACGTGACTCTGCAGTACCTGTACTCCTCGGTCGTGCTGATCCTTGTAAGGCGCTAGATTGAGAAGCAATACCTGCTCCTGTAGCAGATCGAAAACTTCGTTGGCTTCACAGCGTGAGAGGACTTGTCATGACCTCGTGTATGGTTCACGGAGTCAGTCGAGGCGATTTTTGAGTATAGCTGTAACAACCCGTAGTTAACATGGTTTTCGAGGGCTTCTCCTGTCAGTCCTTTATCAATCCCCAGTGAAGCCCTGACGTAATCTTCGGGCACTGCCGTCCTGGCCCGAATCAAAAGTTTCGCTTGGATCTCGACACGAGAAGTCGAGAAGATAAGATCGATTTTATCATCTAGCGTGAAAGCTGGAACGTCGCCCGACTTAATGGCTTTAGCATCAAGCTTCATGACATACTTCGTGTAGAGCACCATCTCGTCGGACTCCTTCAGCATTTTGATCTTATTCATAGGAATTTTGTCGAGTCCCAGCATCTTCCAGACGTTTTTAGTGGGGACCTTGCGCTCCGCCATGCCGTCCAGCCTCCCTTCGAATTTCGTCAGAAACCCCAAGTAGAACTTGTAGTCCTTTTTCTCTTTAGCGCAACCCCAAACGAACTCTCCCCCAGATTCAGCTTTCTCTTGACCTGTATTGGGAGCAGTACCTCTTCGAACCAATCGTCTACTTGTTTCCACTTAGGCGCTTCCTTGGCCGCTACTTTGGCCGCCTTGGCCGCCTTAAGCTGACTCAGTTTTGTCTTGATACCAGGAAAGAGTCCCCTCTCCATGGAGTCCCCGTATTCGACATCGCGTTAGAAGCACCATCGTCATCGTCGGTGTCAATTTTGCCACTAGAGTCGTCGTTAGCATCGTCATCAACACGTTTGCCAATTCTCAGCTTCCTTCCGGTGTGAACGCTGTTGTCGTTAACCGCGAGTGGGTGGCCCATGAATGGACCGTCAGGTGAGACTACGGACGAAATCTTGGTCGGGTCGGACTCCGAAACAGCCAACACCGCGTCATTGTTGGCGAAGAAGACGACCGCCACTAGTAGAACGTGATACAGACGCATGGTTGACCGTGGAAATCACTCCAGACTCTCAAGACTTGCGGTTTGGACCCTTAGTTGCGAACTGATGCACTGCACAGAGCTTCACAGAGGCGGCGATGTGGAGTTGGCTACCATTTGAATCCTTTGATGTGCACATTCCGTATCCTTAAATCATTGGCTATACACTTTCCGTGGCGTCTCTGAGAAAAGCAAGATCATGGCGATTAGCTGTTTGAGCCCCGCAATCGCGTCGGCAGCATCAACATTCAGACAGATCTGTCTGTGGCTACAGACACGACACACAAACTCCGGCAAAATCGAAAATTTAGTATATATAGAGAGGTTATGTATATTTGACGACTATGGGATATGGCAGTGGAATGAAATGAGCTTCACCGGTGTGGGGAGTTGCCAGTTGGAAGCTGCGTGCTGCCAAATGCGCAAGCTTTGCGCAGGACAGGGATGGACACCGCCTGTGGTGAGGAACAATCTCATGCTTCTGAAGCACCGAAAGTTATTTGCCCTTCGAGTGTGCCTTAGCGGTGGTGGTAGGCATCGTGTTGTAGATGTCAGTGAGGCGGAGCGGATATGTTTGGGCGGGAGATTCGAAATTCAAACCCTCTCAAAAATGAGAGGGGTGAGGCCCTCGAACTGCAATTCGTTGCGTCTGGCAGTCGAGTACATATTCTTCCGACTGTATCCCGTTCTACGTAGGCAAAGGTCTCTGACCGAGACTACCGGCCCAGGTAAAGCTGGCTGGACAAGCGGCTTCCTAGTAGCCAAGGCGCTGCAGGTCAAATGATGAGAGACGTTGCCAAGACCAGTACTTTGAAGTAGCTTAGTAACCAAACCATGGGGATCTTCATCGAGTGAGGTGAATCGCTGATGTGTTTGATAAGGAGGAACTAACGAAGGAGTGTAAAACGCGAGCACCCTGAATTCCAGTGCTACTATCACCATAACTCTCAATGCGAAGGAAATGACTCAGGAGTCCTCAGTCTCGTTGGTTGTTCTGTGGCTCTAGCTCGAGGAGCAATCCCTGCTCCTGCAGCAGGTCGAAAACTTCGTTACCTTCAAGCATGCGGCGACTTGTCACGGCCTCGCGCATGGTTCGTTTGAACGCCAGTACCTGGCTTTTGAGCCCAGCCAGCTCTTGTTCCAGCGAGTGGTGAAGCTCCTTACGCTGCTCAAGCTCGCGATGAGTAGAGTACACGTTTTCCGTGACGCCGTAGAGTTTGCGTCGCACACCATACTGATTCCCGATAATCTCGTCGGCATTGGCCCAGACCGTGGTGCATTCTCGTTTCATCTTGCGCACAGCACGCTCCTCCAGGACTTGATGTGCTTCCCATTTGTCCTTCAGCTTTGCCAACATCTCCTTCTCGCGAGGCAATTTTGAACGGCGGTAGAGTTCGTGCATCGGATTGCGTCTAGCCTCGAATCTGCCGAGGAGTGATCGGTCGTACTGCTCCTTGGCCTTGAGAGATGCCACAGCTTTGCTGATCTCGTACAGCTTCCGTGACTGGCGTGTGCGATAAGCATGCTGCAATCGCGATGCTGCGTCTGACTTCTCCTTGAAAATGCGTGCGTAGTATTTTCGACCAAGGCGGCCACGGTAAATCCGTTGGATGAGCTGTGCAGATCGAAGGCAAAGCTGTTGATGGCGCTCTTTCTTAAAGTAAACGCGGCCCTGATGGCCGCGGAAGACGCGTTGGATGTTCGCCGCAGCGTGACTTTGTGCTTCTCGCTTGCGACTCACTCTTAGCTTCCTCATCCACACCTTCAAATACTGCTGAATACGCTGTGCAGCGAGAAAGCGACGCCACTTCTTGATTTTCAGCATTTGTTGACGAGCAAGTACACTACGAATCCAGTGTTGAATGCAGAGCACTGCACCTTTGTGGATAAAGTGCCGTCGAAGCAGGGCTTGCGTGGCGTTCTGACCCTTGCGCGCAAACTTGGCCCTACGAATTTTACGAAACAGCCGAGCTCGTCGGCGACCAAGCCTACCACGATAGCACCGCTGGATACACAGAGTAGCTTCATTGTGGTGTTTTGCTACAGCTTGACGAGCGATAAGGCGCAGTCTCGTCACTGTTCGAGCGTATCGGGTCATCCGCTGCGTGTGAATAATTTTACCGCGTTGATACAAGTACTCCTTCCGTGCTCTGTATTGTCGCCACTGAGACTGGATCATGATCGCAATATTGGTGGCTAGAGTCCGATAAAAGGCGACACGTTTGCGAGCCATGTGGCCGCGGAAAACACGCTGGATCATCAGTGCTGCAGCGTTCATTTCAATTCGCATGGCAGACACGTGCCGCATCGCGAGCTTCCGACGCCACACGCTTTGGATCTTAATTGCCTCGCCACGGTAGAAGGTCATGTACTTGGTGAAGTTAGTTCGTCGCTTGTACTTGCGCCATTGACCTTGAATGCTGTGAATTTTCTGAGCAAGCCACCGTGAGCGTGCCTGAAACTCACGGTAGTTGAGGCATTTGCGATACCAGTGCCAAATTCGCCCGCCAGCAGCAAGCTTTCGTTCATAAATGCGTCGCAGGTACTCCTGGCGACCGAGATACCCACGATAGACGCGCTGGATTTCACGAGCGCAGAAGTTGCGAATTCTCATCCGAACTACATAATGTGGTCGGTAGCAGAGTTGAATTCGATGTACAGCTAAATTCGCTCGGAATCGCCATGATCGCACTTCCCAGCGGACTCTGTTTCCACGGACGTGAGCTTGTACGAACACAATTTTGTCGAGACTCTCTCTGAGCGACAGCAAGTGCAGGAATCGACGCCACGCCAGAAACTCGCGAATACACGCTTGAATTTGCTTGGCTGCTCTGGTTTCTCGAAGCAGTCGGCGTCGCGCCAAGAAGTCTATGGTAAACCGCTTTTTGCGCCACTTCCGGAATTTAGCTTGCAAGACAACAGCGCCTACATAACGGTCGTGCATCAAACGAAGCAGCTCAATGTGTGGTTTTGGAAGCGCCTGTAGCACCATCGTCGTGTTCCCTCCTCCAGTGGCAATGGTCTTGATCATCGAGGCAGTCACGAAAGACTTGGTGAACGGCAAGAGGGTGTCGTTGCAGCGCTTTACTGTTTTTGGGGATAGTCGATCGCAGCCTTTCAAGCGTAGCTCCTGAATTTGCTGACACCCGGTGCATAGTGCAAGGATGCCCTCGTCCGTCACTCGAGTATTTCCGCTCAGGTCCAAGATTTCTAACGGGATCTTGGTAAATGCAAGTGCCGTTAGCGTTCTGTCGGTTATCCCGCGTGTGTTAGCAAGCACAAGAACTCTCAGCTGGAAGCAACACGAAGCAAGTGCCTCGGTTGCGAAGTCCGTGATTTTGGAGCACTACAAAGACAAACAGCAATGGAAGTCAACCAAGTGAATGAACTGGTGATCTAGCTTGAAAATCTTACCTTGGACAAGTTGATGCTCTCCAAATGTGGACATGCAGCAGCAAGAACGCTCACACCGGTATCGCAGACGTTGGTTGCGTTCAAATCGATTCGTCTCAGTGGGCACGAAGAATATATTCCGCTGAACGACGTGGGAAAGAGCTGCATAAAACACACTGGAGTTTCTAGGTCGTGTCGCTCCGATATATCGAGCGATCGCAACTTCCTGCACATTTTACCAAGAAGCTTAAACGTTTGAGCCGTGATATTCCTCCCGGATAATGAAAATTTTGTGAGCAACGGACAGCCCTTAGCAATCTCCAACACTCCATCGTCTGAGACGTTCCGCAAACCTTTTAAGTTAAGCTTCGTGAGATTCCCGTTGTATTTCCCCACTGCTGCCATCGCCTCATCAGCGACTTTGAAGCAGTTCTTCAAATTCAACGATACTAATCGTGTGCGTGGTGTATCATATTCATCGTCATCATCCACATTTGCAGCCTGATACTTTTCTTCTTCCAGAGAGAAGAGGTTCTTGACGCCTGTGTCGGTGATTAGCGGGCAGCCTTCGATGTTGAGTTTTTCAAACACAGGCGACGAGATCAGAGGTGCCATGAGTAAAAGCGCAAAATCTGACAAAGTCTTGCAACGCGCGACGTCGAGGCACTTTAAGGATGCCCCGCAGCCCTTAACGATCCAGCTGATGGCTGTTTCATCAATACTTAGTCCACTTAAACTTAAGAATTCAAGTGAGTGGAGCCCCACACTTGTCTCGAAGCCGAAAAAGGCCATATTGTCAACACTGAGGCAATCATCCACGGCCAAATATTGCATTGCCAATTCTTTCACAGACGAACTGGCCAAGTACGAAATACCAGACGACGTGAGATTTTTGCACTGCCGGACGTCGAGCGAGCGGAGAGTGCACTCTGGAGATGACCTCCTGGTGCTAGCAATGCATTGGAGAACGGCATCTGTGACACCTGGACATCCTCGCACGGACACTGAGTGGAGGCGCTTACAGTCTTTCCAGACTTTGCAAAGCACGGCGCTGGAGAAATGATGACAATCATCAAGACTTAACTCCTGCAGCAAGTTGAGGTGTCGACGAATCGATGTTAATCCTTCGTCTGTCAGTGCATGGCACCTACATAAATCAACCAAACCAAACTATCATGTTTGTCCTCAGATATTGCACTCATGATAGTTGGTTACCAACCTCGACACGTCCAGCCTCGTTAGGTGTTTAAACTTCGTCAGGTGCATAATGCCGATGTCAGTGATAGAAGTACCTTCCAGCACAATTTCTCGGCAATTTGTCGCTCCGCCGCCTAGCATTCCCCAATTTTGACAAAGTCAGCAATTTTCCTAAGTCAGGACGAACCACCGGTGACTTCGTACCTTTACCAGCAGAATGGGATGCAATAACAAACAGCCATTCACTGGAGACGCTGACAAAATTGCGTAGATTCAGCTCTCTCCTCATCACAACAGTCCGAGTATCCTGTCGATTGCAATTAACACACGTGAGGACATGAATTTGTCCCCAACCTCGCAGTTGCAATCTTCAACCTGGCAAAATAACTCGGTAGGTGGTGCATCAAGGCGTTTCATATCACCTCGGCAATGCCGGGTCGCTCGTTGCATCTGCAATGAGGCATCATATCGTCAGAGCCACAAAAAGGATTGTGCCGCCAGGGCGTGGCAAGTAGACCCCTCTTAATCTTGCACTCAATATTTCACGTACACGCTCTACGAGGTTTTCGGGGAGCTGTGCGGCTATGCGACGCTCTTGTTGAAGCTGCAGGAGCGCTGTTCGAGCCTGTAAGGCCTCATTTTGCCGCTCTTGTGCACTCATGGAGACACCGCGACTGTCCAAAAGATATGCTTTGCCAAACTTTATGCGACTTATTCTCAGTTCACACTAGCTACTTAGATGACTCAACTGTAGCTGGGTTTTAGAGGAAGGCCAACCAACCATGCGTATATGCTACATCTTGCTGATGGTCACTCTCTTCGCAAGTGATAGTACCGTCATGAATACCAAGCTGACCCCCAATCGCGAGGGTGGCGTCGTCAGATTTGGCTCAATTGGTCGAAGCAGACCCAGACGAAAAGAAGAGACTACTACATACTTACCCACGAAGGCGAAGACAAAGAGAAAGACGAAGAAGAAGATGAAGACGAAGTCGAAGACGAAGAGAAGCTTTGTCTAAGGACCTCAAGAACCTCACGATTTTCAAAAAGAAACCGAAGACTGCTCCAAGGTGCCAAACGCGAATGCTCACCAGTTCTTTAAGGTGTGGGTCAATGAAAACTTACATCTGACGACGGTGCGCAATCTGGTGAAAGGAAACTCGGAATTATCGGTAAGTTCAAGCGCTACAAAAATCATTGCCAAAGGTAGCCTGTAAAAAAAAAAAAAAAAGAAATTGAATTGGTGGCAAGTTATGGCATCGATGATGATCCAGAGTGAAGACCGTGCGGAGTGCCCTCTACCTTCGATATTATCACCAGCATAAAAACTACTATAAATCAGTAAGAACTTGAGCTCTACCCCTGCACTGCAGTGTTCATGAGGAATACCACGAAATGATTCAGGACGCTTATGATACCGCTGCGTAGCCCAATTAGGATGAATCGTGAAGTCTCCTGAATTGCACTAAGGCCTTTGGTCTGCATAGCATCGATAAATGTGGCACTTTGCTCTAAGCTGTCCGCATCACCTCGCTCCATCTTTTATGGCTTGATGTACCACAAATATATTCGTTACCGGTAAAGTGAGATCCAAGACCGAGCGCACCACTGCAAAAACGTGGGCAGCCACAGACGCATAATGATGCACTGGTATACCAACCGCTGCTGGCTGGCACCTGCTTCACTGCTTTGGATGCGGCTCTGGGCAACACTACAGCCGAGATGACCCACGAATGGACTTCGAAACGCTCGGTATGATGTCCTTGGCGGTTCTGCGTGACAGCCTTTAGTCAGCATTCAACAACGCGATGGCTCATACTCTCAATGAAACAGACTCAATGAGCGCAGCTGCTGACGTTTTCGAGCAGGCTCGACAATACGACCTTGCTGCCTTATCTCGACCACGCCGCCAGCAGAAAGTGTGACGTTGCTGCTCCACAGTTTTACGACGGAGGGATGACTGTACTAGGTATTCTCGTCTAGAAGGAGCTGCCCATTTGCCAGAAACTCCAGTTGATAGGGTCGTTCCAGTTGTCGGGAAAAATAATGTCAATACAATAAATAACAATAAAAACACTACAAATTATTATTATTGCCACCTGCCAGCTTCGACACAATATCATGATGCCCAATAATTGGTAAAACAATAGAAAAAAGTCTACAATACAAAAATGGTAATTTATTATACTTTTAATTTAAGAAGTTACATAACGAATCAGAAGCCGTAAAAATCAGTAGAAATTGAACAGAACTCACGTCCAATATATTGAGGACATTTTTATCATTGTCAAATTCAAAATTGCAAATTTTATTGTTGGGGCCAGGATCAATACAATATCATAATCTGAATTGTCTGACCGACTGGGTCAAATGGGTCGTTGCAAGTGCAGTGCTGGCCATAAATATGTAGCGGACGGTTTTTCGCGACTAATTACCGTAATTTTGCACGAATAAGGCTAAAATCGCGTCTATTAGCTATTCAAACGAAGAGCTATCCGGGCATATAATTTTTTCTGCAGGCGACTCGTGGTTGTCGAGACACAGAAATGACCATCACTCTGACCCTGGCCAAAAGTAAGTAGCGGCGCCGATTTCGCGAGCTTTGGGGCTCACTACCTGCGCTTCTGAGCTCTCTAATGGTTTGTCTTCTTACCATTGTCTTTATTGACGTCGCTGACGCTGACAGACATCAAATTGACCAAGTTTAGAAGCCGTGGCAGCTCCAAATTATCCAAGGCGTCACGGATAGCACTTTTGACCTCTTCCACCGTCAGATACTGCTTCCATCCGCGATAACAGCTCGTCCAAGCATCCTATACTTGTTTTCTATCGGATATAAGTCGGGAGAAAGTGCCGCTCCGTCGAGAACTTCCACTTCGCAGCTTTTTAGGAACTCGTTAGTCCTCTTGGACACATGTATGCTGACGTTGTCTTGCTGAAAAACATAGCTTCCTCCATGAAAAGCCTCTCCAAATGGTAGCAAATAGTTTGTAAGAGTCTCCTGGTATTCAGAAGAGTTTTGGCGGCCCGACAGAAACGCCAACCCAGTCTTGTCTTGCGTTGAAAACCCGCCCCATACCATGACAGAACCACCACCATTTTGGCGGCTGAAGTAGGCTTCCTTCTCGCAGCGCAGGTCATGCCAGTAGTACTGTAGGCCGTCCCGACCGTCGAGATTGAATTTCTTCTCGTCCGAGAAGACAACTTGATCCCAGTCGGTCCGGAGTTTGACCAGGCTCCTTGCCCACTTTCGGCGAGCCAACTTGTGGCTTGCCTTCAACATTGGCGTGCAGTTACACTTCACGTAGCTTATATGAGGACACTGCTGAAGCACACACCGCATGGTACGCGTTGATACCTCCAAAACCAGTGCCGATTTCACGGCATTCGACGACTTCCCACCCTTCTTTGCCTCGAGCACGATACACCGCTGCATCGTCTCGCAGACTTTTCGGGGCCTTCCTGACCTCTTGACCTTCCCGAAGTCCTCCCTGTTCCTCCAGAACTTACCCACACCTGCGGCAGAGCGCCCCATGTGCTTGCCGATCGCTGCGAAGGTCCAGCAATCCTCCCGAAGGCCGATAATTTTGCTTCTCTCGACGGGAGTAAATTCGGTGCCTTTCTTCATGCTCCTGGGGTATTCGGATCAAAACTAAGACTGAGGACGGCATTAGGACTTACGAGGCTGTTGCGTTAGCCAGTTGAGGGGTTCTAGAGCGGAGTACAATGCCCCCAAAGCTCGCGAAATCGGCGCCGCCACGTACTTTTGGCCAGGGTCAGAGTGATGGTCATTTCTGTGTCTCGACAACCACGAGTCGCCTGCAGAAAAATTATATGCCCGGATAGCTCTTCGTTTGAATAGCTAATAGACGCGATTTTAGCCTTATTCGTGCAAAATTACGGTAATTAGTCGCGAAAAACCGTCCGCTACATATTTATGGCCAGCACTGTAGCAACAGGCGGAGGACGGTCAAACCATACTGTGGGATGCGGGCGGTTTTAACGCTTGTGTGCTGAGGATGCAGGCTTAAACCTCGGCCCAAGGAAGGTTAGATTCCGCTTGGTTTGAGTTCTGTCCCCTCTTTGGGTTTATGGTCCGGGAGCAGCATTTGAAATGCCCTATGGAGCCCATTTTCCGTCTATTTCCGATTCTTGAGCAGCGACACGCAGCTTTGAAGCCTTGGCGTTTGCTTGCCGTTGGTTGGCGTTGCTCAATTGCCGTTGCTTCAGCGAGAACCAAACTATTTAGGTATACAGTCGCAAGTGCAGACGGCGACAATAGCATCGTCAAACAATTTTGCAGTGCGATGGCGCCGTGCTGCACTGCGCGTTGAAAAGGAACTCCACCAGTTTGCTTGAAAATCTCGGTGGGTGGGTGTACCTCTCGCTGGCCGACTTCAACTTGTCTGGATTGATACTCACGCTCCCCACTGGGGAGTCCCAGCAGCAGCAGTACCAGGAGGTGTATCACCTCTCAGAGCGAGCAAGAAGGAATTGCACTTCGTTTCGACCTGCCTTCGCTTGTATTTGCGGCGCTCGACGTGCGGATGTGACGAGCCCCGCCGCCAGATCGGCCACCGATCCACGTAGCGCGCCAAGGTGCAGCTGCACCAGCGACTCGACCAACATGAGCAACCTAAGTTGCTGTCAGCAACTTGTCAGTCGTTTTGAAGCTGCTCGGACGCTGTGTCTTTTCAGGGAACATGCCCCTCCCCAAGCAGAACAGTCGGCGCAGGTGGAGAACGTTCCTCGCCTCGGAACGCTCGGGCACCTCGGGAACGAGTCGACGAAGGCAGCCAGCGTGGCACTTCGAGCTGAGCCACGTGAACTCCATTGCGTTGCAGGGTCATTGGCCTCCAGTCACGCGTTGCGCCTTGCCTGTCTGTTGGCACATGTCTAGCAGGCTGCAACGCGGACAAGATCGCCTACAGAATCTAGGCCCGCATCGGACGTAGCGTGCGACGTCACCGGGCAGGTGCTGGTCGGGGTCGTGCGCGAGTTCCAGATTTGGACCTGATTTGAGGGATCAGCTCCGGCTTGGGGCTCCGGAGTCCCAGCGAGTCGCACGTCAGCCCCGAATAAAGCAGTCTGCCTGCTTGATCAGTGTCAGTGTTTGCTCCGACGGTCTATGCAGTGAATGACGTCGATCAGCATCGGAAATCCGCCCCCGAAAAACTTTAAGCGCCCGTCATCTGCACGCACCGAAGTCTCGAGTGTGGCGCTCGTTGTCGACGACGTCCCTGGAACATCAAAACGGCGTCGAAACGCTTTGAACCACGTGCTCCGAGAGCCTGTCGCTGCCGGTCGGCAAGCATAGAAGCCGCTTTGAAACAGGGCCAAACCGTCTTGGTGACCATGCTGCCAGCATGATGCTGGTGAGCAAACTCATGAGCCATCCCACTCTTGTTTTCACGCACGCTCGCGAATGGATTCGTCCTGGGCTCGTCTGCACGTCGCCTCGTCGGCAGTGCGACAAACAAGGACTCAGCAGCCCAGCGGAGCCGTCTCCGCCGACATGGCCATTCGAGCATTCTCTTATTTGCTCGACGGTGCTCACGTCGATCTCTTCAAGTGTCTTGGGATCTCACACCTGACGATGCCGTACGAAAGCTTCAAGAGCTCGCAGCACGTGTCCATCCGAGGACTCGTGCAGGACCGCAAGACTGGCAGCTGGCGATACCTGCTGCAGGTCACTCGTCGCATGCAAGACGACACGTTCAAAGGAGCGAGCGTCGAGACCCAAGCGTCCAAGTTGACCACGCGGCCCTGCACCACACAATCGTACGCGATCCGCCGCAGCTTTGAGGACTTTAAAAAGCTCCACGAGGCTGTGGCCCCACTCATGACCAAAGGTGGCAAGTCGACGCTCCCTAAGCTCCCGAACGACAGTCTGCTCACGTTCTTCGTGGGGAGACGCAGACGGCGCTGCAGAAGAAGCGACTGGCGCTCGAGCGCGTCTTGGCCGCCATTGAGGCCCACGCGGCGGCCAGTGAGGCGCCCGAGTACATTGAGTTCCTGGCCAATATGAACTCGTACGACCAGGTGGCCAAGGCGCCGCTGTCGCCCAGCATCAGCTCCCGCAGCAGCTTCAGCTTCAGTGAGGACGGCATCGTCACGCCGAGAGATGTGGGCGCCAACCCCAATGTGCTCACGACCTCCAGGTCGGCCATGGCGCTTCGACGAGCGTACTTCCAACATGACAACCCGTCGCGGTGGAGGTCCATGGACGACATTGAAGTGTCGGACCGCGAGAACCACGTGCCGTTCTCGCACTTCAGCATGACCTGAAGATGTTGAGGAGGAAGAGAAGGACCAAGTGTTGAAAATGAACAACTCGTCGCTGAGTCAGCGTGCATGTACAAAGTAAGAAGGGAGACTAGAACTGCGATAGAAGGGAGATCCGAACCAAACCCACCACGCAGACCACGAGAAGCAGCTCCGATTGAATTCAAACGTAACTTATGAGAATACCTCGACCAGTTTTCGACTTGCAGCGAGCTCGATTCGACTCGATTCAGTTAGTGCTCCAGCTTGACACGAGTGAGCCCCTCGTGCAGCTTGCGCACTATACGCACGACATGCGGGATTGACCGGTAGCCGAGACCGCAGTTGGCGTTGCTCGCCTTGGCCATGCAGCTTTCGGGCGTCATTCGCTTCCAGAAGTTCGAGATCAGTAGTCGAGCGTACTCAAGCGTAGCAAGCATGTAGTGTCGCTCGAACGCCTCGAATGCGTAGCTCGTCTTGAGATCGGGCGCGATGCCCAGCTCTTGAAGCCGTTCAGCCAAACATTTGTAGTAGAACCGCAGCAGCTCGAGCTCACTCTTGTCGTTGGCAAGCAGCGAGATGCTCACCGATGTGTTGAGCAAGTTGGCAACGTCCATGGCGCCGAGACCGACACCACTCCATTGCCAGTCGAATGCCACTACCTTGCGAGATTCAGACTCGAAGAATAGATTAGCGCTCTTGAAATCGCCATGCACTAATGTCTTCAACGACGTATTCTCGCTCGCTTCATCCACGGAGAGGCACTCGCTAATGTACGCGGCTTCCTCGATCATGCGCTGACCGAGAGTCTCCAGCTCAGCTGACGAAGGCAAGCCGGACGATTCCTCTTCAAAATACTTTTGGAAGTGGCTAAACACGTGCGGCCAGATCTCTGAAGCTTGCGCGAGCTCCTTTTCGCCTCGCTTCGGGAATGCCCACCAGCATGCCGCCGGCCAGAGCTCCGCTCCAGCTTTTGACAACAGATCACGCTGTCCCCACGCAGACGCGTGCAGGTTCGCGAGGTAGCTCAGGGCCTGGCGTGTTTCTGCAACTGCTAAGCAGTCTGCAGCTTCGTAATTGACAAGCGAAGAAGATGTCGAGGTTGATGACAATGGGGAAGCAGAGCCCAGACACTCGAGTAGCATCATGAAGTTTTCTGGTGACGAGCACGCTGCTTCATCGCCATCTGAGGAGGTGACTAGGTTCGCGGTGGAATGTCCAGCTGCATCGCTCTGGAACACTGCAAGTGGCTGGATGAGCTCCACACCGCGGGCGTGCAATGGTCCAGCGAAATGGGCGTAGAATGTCGCTTCCGTGCGATACGAAGCTAAGTCGCGCTTCCAATGCACCGCTGACCTCGCCGGCAGCTCATGCTTCGCCGACTTCTTCAGAAACACTGTCGCTGTGAGCTCACTTTCTTCAGATCGGTTAAAGCGCAGTTCGAGCTTCGCGACGGCCGAGTGCTTACCTCGGTGGATTGAACCGGGCACGACATGCACCGCAGAGACTTGGTCTCCGGGGAAAACGCACTCTTGGAACCACTGCGGCGTCATCTCTTGTCCGTCCAGTGCTCTGGCACAGCACAAGAGGACGCCGCAGATCAGTACACACGAATGTATTTGGTTGAATAGCGCGCTATTAACATCTACCTCGTGAGGTTGACTTTGGCCATGACGTTCAGCACAGTCTGCAGAGCCTCAGGCTCCACGCACGCGAGCAGTCCACGCTCGTTGTCGTAGTCCGGGCCATTGCCAATGTGGTCGTACACGTAGACGTGTCCTTCAGTGTCCGTGATCTTGCCGCCCAGGGCCCCTATCAGCGGTTCCACGGCGCAGATATCCCATTTGCGCGTGGCAGCCTTGAAGCGGAAGAAGGCGTCGCTGCGGCCCGTGATAACGCCCAGCACCATGGTGCCGGTAGCACCGCCAGTCAGAATCGTAGCTGGGGCTAGTTGACGCATGGCACTGTTCACGAGGTCGCAGTTGGTCGATGAGACCGTGCAGATGAGAGGACGCTTGGGGAACATGGGCGTGGGCTTGTCCCACTTGGCGTGGGTCGTCTGGGCCTCCGTCACGTCGTGCTCGCTACGGAAGACACCAATACTCGGACCACCTAAGACATCGAGCCACCTTGTCAGCACAACTTTACTTTTCAATCAGAATGGGATTGACGAACTCACCCCAGTAGGTGACGCCGTGCTTGCCGTGGAAGGGCAAGTGCACCACGCCCGCAATGGGGCGCTGCTTGTACGTGATGCCGATGAGCACCGACACCTCGTCGAACTTCTTGGCGGCGAACCGCTTGGTGCCGTCCAGCGGGTCCACCCACAGCACGAGGTCGTTCCACTCGAGCAGTCGGTTCTGCACGTCGTCGCCGCCGTCAAAGGGCACAGCGTCCAGCGCGTGCAGATCGCAGTGCACCACGTCCTCGGGGGCGGGGGCTCAAGTTCACCCTCCTCACCCACGATCTGCAGTTGTGGGAACGCCTCACGCAGCGCCGTGATGATGCGCTGCTGCGAGCGGCGGTCCGCCACGGTCTGCGGGTCGTAGATGCCCTCGGTCTTGTTGACCATGTCGAGTGCCGTGTGCGTCTGCACCACCTCGCGGATGACGCGGCCGCCGAAGACGCTGGCGGAGAAGCAGGCGGCCAGCAATGGCTGGAGCTTGGCGCCGGACGTCATGATGATGGAGCTTTATAGACAGACTAGGAAGTCGAGGGCGCACTGAACAATGAGCACTGAGCAATGCACAAGGAGCAATGGGGAATGGCTGGCTTGTATTGCTGCGTCCGTGTTGACACCACGTCGCATGAACCGAGACAGGCCACGCACGCCGCGTCAAGACTTTGATTGCTGGTCATTTTTAGTTTTAGGGGTTGTTGGAGACCAGAAGGGATGCGAGGAAGGCAAGAACCACGAGGTGCCTGCTGTCGACGTTAGTTATGTGGGGTTTTCCTTCTTCGGCTTGCCAATCGGTTCTTATACGACTTTCACAAAGAGCGTTTCGATGCACCTTCGCAAAGGGCGTTTCGATGCCTACGCCAGTCTTTTACCTGGTTCCGTTCGACTCGGCGGAAGATTCGATGGCTGTACATGTATGAATGTCGTGGCGTTCGTTCAAGTTGAAATGGAGCAGAGTTCATTAATGTCTTGTTGTAATCTACAGTCTGCATTCATGCGTGGGTTAAATACTATCTACTTGTGTTGCTCGCCGTCACGAGGCATGAGCTTGTGTCAAACTTCGAAGTGGGTGGTGCTTGGTCGTCGTCCTCTTACGACGACACCATGGACGTACGGCACGAGCCGTTGATGGAGGTCCACGCAGGACTCGACGTCTTGCGGATGGAGCCCGTGCACTGGCCCGACATGGTGAGCGGCGCCATGACCTTGGCGCTGATGGACTCGTGGCCCAGGAATTCGAGCACCTCGGGCAGGTCGCGTGCCACCGGGTGGTTCAGGATGTCCAGGACGATTTGCGTGAGCACCTCCTTGCGCTCGTCTAGCAGCGCCTGGTTGTCGGCGAGGATGAGCGTCATGAGGCCGTCGGCGGGCAGCGGCGTGAGGTCGTCGCCCATGACATCCACGAGCGCTGAGTGGAGCTGCTTGAACTCACTGAAGCGGCGACTGATGACGTACTCGTGTTGGAAGCCCTCCTCCACAGGCCCGCGTGGCGACGAGTACAGACTGGTGTTGCCACGCTGCACGTGCAGCACATACATCCAGGCGTTGGTGGCCGTGTCCTGCACGACTTCGGTGATCTCCACCTGCTGCTGGGGCGTGAAGCTTTCGTACGGCATGGTGGTGGATAAGGATGTTCTGGGCTCGAATAGCTAGCTAGGGCCACAGCGGTTCACTTGACTTGCTGTTGCTGCAAAGTGCTCAAAATGTGCAATGGCAGACGAGCTGGTGATCCTCTCGAACGATCGTCTGCAGACCAACGACATCCGAACGACAGCAGGGCTAATCTGATGGGGGCGTGCGTCTCTCCTGCCGTTAACTGTTGCAGTCAAGCGTCCAGGTTTTAGCTGACCTAAACGTGGATTTTCTCGCAATTTTATGGGCTTCGAATTAGAAGGTTTTCGCTGTTTACACTGCGTGTTTGTATTGCCGGCTCGATAGTTTGCCGACATGTGTGACTTTTCATTTGGAGTCTTGCACTTGTCGTGGTTAGGCTTGAGTGATCCAGCTGGCGACGACGAGAGCGGCACGAGACTTGTCGCCGACGGTGCAAAGACGGCTGTCAAGTCGTCTTCTCGCCGTCGTCCAAGACTCGGCTGGTGGCAGGGACCGTGTCATACGGGCCTCAAAAGCGTTTCCCGATCCCCTATCTGGCAGCTAAGGGGACATCGCTTGGCAACAGAACGCACGCACGTTCGGCGTAGAGCGCGGATAGTAAACCACCTCTGCATCTGAGGAAGAAGCGGGCCCCGCAGATTCAATTCTGTCTGAAATAGGCATGCTTTCTAAATCCACAGTTTCAACGGTATACAAAACGCCATATAAAAAAGAAGATCCACGAGTTTCTCGGGGTGTAGCTGAATTTCAAGGGGCGTGTCAAAACCAGAATGCTTCGACACTTTCGGCAGATTGAACGGCGACAGTTGCGACTTGAGCTCTTCGAGCGCCTGTTTGCAAGCGTTTGCCAACCTGCGTCTTCGTGTGGAATCGGCTGGCTGGCGACGTGCCTGCTCATGTTGAGTCAAGCGCGGACCACATACATGCAGAGAAGAGGGGAGCGGCAGGCTCGCAAATCGAAGGCACGCCATCGGCTCCGATTTCGTAGCTGCTGCTGATACGGTGCACCTCGACGCTGGCGTCAGTGGCGCGGCGGTCTATGCACGGGGGCTATGGTCACTCGAGAATCCACGCCATGTGCGAGCCAATACATTCCACCAGCCAAAACATGCTTTCGGAGGGTTTTGTTTAGTCATGAGGGCCAGTTAGCTAACGTAGTTAAAATCGCGAGAAAAGTTGATGCGGCCGACATGAAAGCGTTAAGCCGCGTTTCGCCGAAGCAGAAGGCGGTTGTCCCCCAGAGCACGTAGCTACGTCCTTCAATGCAAACTGCAACGCCACGAAATGGAGTGTACCGTCAACCTGCGTTTAGTTTCTGGGGAATCCTTAGCCTTTCGGCTGAAAAGCACGTTTCGCTGCTGCCTGCGTCCACAAGCCAAGATGTCCGAGCATGATGGTGGTCACCGCCTCTGCGGCTCGCAGTGCACTCGCTCTGTGCATCTTGATGTGGCTTGTGTCGTCGAACGGCTTACCGTTCGACGCTGCGTCGCGCGACGAGGGATCCATCTGAGCAGATCGATGGCTCTCTGTTGCTTTGTAGGGTTGCACAGACAACTTCAATGCCATTTACAACTCGCCACGCGGCAGAATGTGAAGAGGAATGTCGACAAGAAAATGTCACCTAAAAACTTGGCGTGAAAAACTTGGCAAGTTTTGTTGGACAGGTGAGCGGCAGTGCGTGCCCAGCTGGTCAAAATTTACGTTTTCACCCACGGAACCGCTCTCTAAAATCCGATGCACATGGTGGACACTGACTCCATCGGCACCGACCTGCTTCTCCTCAACATCCCCGCGTGCTGCCCACCATGCTATTGTACCACGATGACTAGACAAAATCCACCTAAAAGTTGTGCGTCGGCGACGGATCACCACATTTTCCCTGGAGACGTACACGTTTCGCGCACAATTCTGTTCGACCTGGTGGACATTGGCGCGGTGCTGGCATGTCGCGCGCAAAGCTGAAGCAGAGCTCAGCTTCGGCTCATGGTGGTCTGGATGCTTGCATTGTCCCCTGCCCTATCCAACAGGGCCACAAAATACACCACTTGGCATTTAGGGATATCGTGGCGATTCGTATTCGGACAATTACTAATGACAAATGACACCACAACGGTCAATAGACTCTCCATACCAAGTGACGTGCATGTCTAGCAACAGCTTGAGCCTGCGATATTGCTATGGCTATGCCCATGCGGCTAGCACGGCCATGCTGAAGAGGCCCGTTGAAAAGAGCAGGAGCTTCTCCATCGAGTTGGTCTCTTGACTCGCAGCCTCCTCGGAGAGCTCGTGAAATGCAAGGTAGATGAAGCTGCCGGACGCAATGCTCAGAGCCACGATCTCCATCGTCAACGCACTGCTGCCACGGAGCGAATCCGACAGCACCATGCCCAGAAAAATGCCCAGTGGAGTCATGAAGCTGTAGAGTGTCAGCACGGCGATGGAGCGCTGGTGCGCGATGCTGTTCTTGGCCTTGGCGAAGTTTGCTCCCACCGACATGGCTTCGATGAACTGCCACGTGAAGCTTCAGGTTAGCAACAGACACCTTCAATGTTGGGGTCGTTGCACTCGTACCTTGTGGCTGAAAATGGCTACAGTAGTGGCTATGGCTGTGCGGTTCATGGAGTGGTTGACACCGAGCGCGAAGCCAGCGATGAGGGAATGAACGGAGAAGAGCGCCGCTAATAAATAAGGAAGGAAGTGGCTAGAGAAAAGAAATGCATCGAAAATCGTAAGCAGCTTCATCACGCTAGCTACCCCTTCACGCACAACCGCGTACCTTTCTCCGGAGAATACGACGTGCTCACTCATCGTCGTCTCCGAGTCATTATGAGACTCCTCCTCTAGCAGCCCTGTCACCGCCGACTCGTACTCCATCACGTGCTGTGCTCCTATCGCGCCATTCACAACCTGCAGGACAGAACGCACAGTACCCCGATACGGTCAACGACTACATCAACAAAGCAACTCGGACTCTTTATCTCGTCACCTTGACGCCATTTGTCGTTAGCAAACACGTGCTCTCCTCCATCTTGACACCTCGGTGGAAGAGCGACGGAGAGTTGATCGTGCCGCACGAGCACGAGTAAAACTTCTCCTTCCCGTCTACAGAGATCGACCGACTGCGCCATCCGAACGACGTCACCGACGGGATCTGCACCCGGTACATGCTGGTCTCATCTGTCAAATGGTTAACAACAGCATGGTTACTATCTCTGAATCTCACCACAATCTCAAGCTCGTCCGTACTGTCCGGACGAGCGGCACTAGCCACCGCCATGAGTTTGCCAGAGTTGCCCATGTTCAGTAGGTCGACGCTCCAGACGATGCCGCAGCCGATGGCGCACAGCAAATAAACACTTGGGAACGACGTCATCCAGTGGGGTGGCGTCTTCATCCGTGCGACCACTTGGTCGTACAATTTCACGGCATCTGGCAGCAAGTGCAGCAGGCCGGAGCCGATGAAGACGCCGGCCGTCGCGAATGGCAATTTGCGACTCAGCAGGTTCTGCACCGTCCGGGTGCCGTGGCTGGACACCCACAACGGCAGCAGCGCCGACACCGCCGTGATGACCAGCAGCACCACCATCGTAATGTACTTGAAGAGACGCACGGTCTCCGTTGGCGCAGCTTCGTCGGTCGATAGTGCTTGGGTAGATGGAGACCAGTCCATTGGGAAGACTTTGAAATGCGATGTGGTTGGTCGCATGCGTCAAAGATCGGTCAGAAGTCTCGACAGAAGGCGCATAGATGTTGACATGGTCGCGTTTGCTATGCCGTGGCGGCACCTGGTTGCGAGGTTAAGGCTGAGAGTGAGCAAATAATCATTCGGTACGGAGCATTTTATAGTGCTGTGCCGGGATAGAGATGAAGTAAAGCATTGCGTGCTCGCTGATGCATTTACAAACGCGTTGGAGACGTCACTAGTTGGCCATCAATTTTAGACAAGCGAGACGCATACTTCACTTATCACAAGGGCTATCTTGGTTGTGATTATCATAACTAAGCATGTGTCTGTCTATACCAATCTTGTAGTTCTGCAAAACGTGGAGTGGAGCCTTCGTGCTTGCACTCGCAATACAGGGCTGCCAAACTCCAATCTCCTTCTTAACTCTAACCGTATCACTCCAACACTGTTAAAGGCATGTGCCACTAAAACGGCATGCTCAACCAGCACCAAGAGCATTAAATGCAAATGTTGTTTCGTACATGGTTCAGGTGACGCGCGAAACAAACAACTCTTGCCTCATAAACGAAAATCCAAACAACTCGAGAGAAATCACACCCCATAAATTACACCTTTTGTCAGAAACAAACTTTAATACGCTTCAACTTGTGTCCAAAAATACAGGCTCGGATTGAACTTGCGCCCGTTGACGCGTTGACGCCTTGATCAGCGGTCTCCGTCCGTCCTTTCACTCCTTCCCCCGGATCCACTTGGATTGCATCGATCCTCACGAGAATGAGGACACTCACCGCCCTTGCAATGCTGGGCGTGCTGCTGGGCTCGACCGATGGTACGGTATCCGATGAGATAGTATGTGTCAATTCTGTTTGAGGGGGAGATATCTCACCCTTGACAATGTTCGACTTGTAGCTCTTCGGTCCTGCACCAAGCACGGACAAGTGCGCGTCCCGTGTGAGGACGAACTGCTACTAAACAAGTCCGACCGGTTCCTGCTCACGCTGTTCGGCCACACTTGCTACACGATGAAAATCGCGTCGCCCGAGCCGCTGGAAGTGCTTTTTACGACTCGAGAGACCTTAAAAGCGGCCATAAGAGCCAGCAGGATGTACGCAGGCTAGGACAAGCTGCATCAGAGCAGGACAATACGACGGAGAGTCTCGGTGCATTGGGGGACAGCCAGTGCCACAATGTGCTGAGCTGCTACCAGCTCCAAGAGGGACTGTCCAAAGCGACGGTCTACAATTTGGTCATCTCGCGGTGGTTCAACGCCAGTGTTGACGCAGAATCGGATGACCCGATCGTTGTGGCTGTCGAACTGGAGCATTGCGACCCAGTGTCGGCGTGGCACTACGTCGGTATGTTGGTGGTGTTGGAAGGTGATGACGTCGTGCTGTGCTGATATATTTTTTCCTGTTGTGCAGGACTAGTATTCGTGGGAAGTATAGGCTTTACGTCCACATTGCTGCTGCTTTGTGTCATTGGGGAGTTTGTGTTGGGACTCCGGACCATCTCGAAGCTGCAGATGGCGGGGCAAAGCGAACGAATCGTAGAGCTGCCACACATCGATGTTTTGAAGATGAAGGAGAAGAGCTGCGAAGACCCCGAAGAACAAACTGCTCCACTGATGACAACAGTCATCAGTCCGACTTCGGAGCCGGCTGAAGAACCTACGGAGGAGCTCGAGGCTCCAGAGTCAGCTTAGCTAATTAATTTCTTTTATATTATAGTATAGTCAATAAAAGGTGGCGTTAATCAGTGTCAGACACCTGTGAAACTTACAAGGATCTAGTTTGTTCGTTCAGCTCCCGACCTTTTCTTCTGGGAAAATGTAAAAGCCGAGGCTCTGGAGTTGAAAACACATACAACTCCTCGTCCGCATCCGCAAATTCCAAGCGCTTCTGAGCCTTCCACATTCTGCTTGCAACCAATTTCAGCCCTTTAGTGATCTGCCTTTCCAGTTCTTTTTGCTGTAGCTCTACCGTGAAGCTCCACCATGAAGTAGTTATGGGACCGACGATTACAGCGCTGTGCCTTACTACTTACTACGTAGTACTGTACATTGTTACTCATTATGCGAGGCAGGAAACAATGGATAAACATACCCGACGTAACACTTCGTTTGCTATCGTCAAGTGCAGGTTTGACGAACATCTCGATTTCGACGACACCTCGACTTCGACCTCCTGGCAATAGCATCTTCAGAACAGTAGTAAAATGAACAAGTTGAGCATCGAAAATGCACAACAGGCGTCATATCTCTCTCCCACTGAAGCTGACTACATGCGCTCGTACACGTAGCATCAGATATCCAGCATTAATATTGGAAGCTTGAAGTTCATCCGGTTCATGGCAAATGTGTGACCATTCTCTCTGAGTTGGTGGAATTATGTGCGCAGTGCAATACTGCTAGGTCTTGTAGAGCGAGAAGTTTACTAATAGCCAACTCTGTTGAAAACGGAGAAGTCAGGCTTAGAAAGCAAATGAATAATGTTTTTTTGTGTGAGTCTTCCCCGAGCTTGGGGACCTCGTGGACCTGCCGACTCAGCTTCGAAGCATGAAGTAGCCTGAGCGACAAACACCTCGTCACGCGTCCGTGCCGAGAGTGCTCGCGTGTAGCTTGCAACCAGTTCCGGACTTCAATCTCGTATCACTTACAGAGACATATTCCTCCTTTTTACTCATCTCCTGCGTCCTGATAATTTCTCCATTTCGAGCTCCTTGCGTTTTTCAACCATCTCGCGCAGATTGAGGCAGTAATCGGCAGACCACTACAAAAGTGGGAATATGGGCACAGAAACCCACTTAGACCACTTCGAAGGTGGCGCCAAAAATAAACGAAAGTGGGACCATGCCCAGCTCACACACTTAGCTCTCTGCTTCTCCAACCTCCAGCCTCATTTCCCCAAGCAAAGCAGTGGCATGAGCATTCAAACGATGGACTGCTCCACAACTTTCACCTTCTTGCGATCCCTCTTCATAGTCGACACACGGCGGAGAACTTGTTTCAAGTCGCGGAACGTTTCCTGGATGCACTACTACCCAACTGGTCAATGCAACTTTTCGGAGTACCTACGGACGGATCAGCCACTATGGTTGGAAGGGTGAAGGGCGTGGCGACCCGCTTAGAAGAAGCGGCGGTGTACCCACTCACTCGTGTGACAACTCGATCTGAAAATGCAGATAAATATTCCAGCAAGCCCTCCACGGAACCTATTTAGACAAGCTCTACGCAGTGATCGGCTACCTGCGCCGTCAACAAACACTGATATCCGACATGCAGACAACTTGCCCCAAAGTAGCTGACACCCGCTGGCTGTCGATGTTCAATGTGGTGGATTGGCTGTGGACGAATGGATTCTGCGTGCGTGAGTACATGAAGGCGAACGGTGCAACGTGTAACCCGAACCTTGTGTGGTGGGTTTTCCTCGGTGCAATCCGCGAGGTAGCGAAAGCAGCGAACAAAGTATTTGTCTCGCTCCAAGGACTTGAAACGCTTGTTCAGCAGCAGCATGAACGCTTCGTTGACCTCCACACTGGCTGATGGACGATACCGGTGCCGTAGGGCCTCTTTCAACTGAAGAAATCGACAACCTCGACCAAGAACTACATGAGGGTCTCGGGAAGCTTTGCTATTTCGCATGCCAAGGCGGCTACCTACAGCAATGGGCTCGGTGTGTGGGTGTGCGACCAGTTCTTGATGCTACCAACTGAGCAACAGTCAAGTGTGATTCATGCCGTGGCAAGACTATGTGTTGTGTCATGCAACAACATCTACCCTCTCATTCAAAACCCCTCAGAATCTGTCCCAGTAAACCCCAAGGCACTGGTATCGACCCCGATGCTAAACTTCGCAGCACTTGTTGCCAAACACCATGACCAATTAATGTCATTCGTAGGAGAAGCTGGGATCTATAAGATTGGCGAGGAGTTCAAGGATCTACGCGACTACCATCGGACCAACAAAGCATCCCGGCAGCAGCTCGATGCTTTCGACCGTCCCTTGGCGCACTTCGACGAACAGTGGGGTGTTGGAGACGCCGGTTTGCGCTACACGTTGCTCGTCTACTTCTGTGGTGGATTGGCGACTGTGTTCCCCAACACCGCCACAGTAGAGTCTGACTTCTCCCTGATCGGATGCGAGAAGACTGACAGGCGAATCGGACTGACCGATCTGTCCCTTGAAGGCATTCTTTATTCGAAGCAGTGGCGGAAATTAAAGGAGGTTACCCCTCAGTAGGCAAACTTAGACTTTAAATATATATGGTACACTTTCACCACTTCCTGGGTCTCGGATGGGGTCACTTTCTGGTCCAAAGTGGACAAGGTGGAAAATCCCACATTAGTAGTGGTCTAGTAATCGGTGTCATCGGGTCAAAGAGCTCCTTTCGTCAACGGCCAAAACTATCATGGTGATGATGCGTTGCGTCTACTTGAACGCGCCGGTAAGGATGTAAGGGTAAGGGTATCTCGTGGCTAAACATTTTCAGTACTCACTTAAGAATTTTCAACTGGTAACTTCCAAAAAATGCCGCTAGCAGTCACTTATGTTGGCTTTACTATGCACTTATCGAAATTAGAAAAAAATGGTATATACATTTAGTCCTTATATATATTGTTTTGCAGGTGCTCAAGGTGGGCTGGCACGACGCGGGGCTGCTGGAGAATGCCGACACCATGTCTAGTTTTCTTAGCCGTGTGCGAAGCACGTGGATGGATGGCACAGACACGGAATGGTCGCAGCACGCCCGACTCGTTGTTTCGCTCACACTGTAGGAATTGAGAATGTGTTGTTGGTAGTGGCAGACGTCTGATGTTCACGTAGGCGTTTATAACAAATAAAGATTTATGCCACTCGCGTTCATTATTTGATCGATGGCTGAGGGCGAGCGGATGTAAGCCTTGCTAATGCAGCGCTTACCCTCTGCCAACGCCCGCCGATTAGGCAGGTATGCTGCCCGCGAGCGAGCGTCGCGAGCGCTGCAACGAGCATTTTCTTCTTCTAGACACCGTGCCTGGCCGAGGCGAGGACTTCGAGTAAGGGGGTGGGCGGCATCCCGTCTCGAAGTCCGCAGACGAGAGCTAACGCGCGAGTGTCCCCTAAATGTCCATGCACCTCTTGGACTAGGGGATGACTCCATAAGCGCAAAGAGCAATGGTGTGCATAGAAATCGAGTACACGTTTTTGAAAACCGAGTACACCTTCGCACTAAACTACGGCTTCGATGAACGTATGAGTACACTACATGGGCGAGCGGAGCGAGCGCGAGACTCACTGGAGGCGCTTGTGTCTGAGAGTGTCCGTTTTGCTTTTCCAGGAGTAGTGGAAACTTGAGGGGACAAAGGAGAGGAAGTGGCGAGCTTGGCGAAGGAAGAGAGGAGTGCGCGAGTTGCTGGGCAGAATGCCGCAGCGGGAACACCAAGATGGGCTTGCTGCGCTCTCGATGGAGCACGTTTGGAAGTGAGGTAAGTGCGCTGCACTCTCCCCAAGCCACTTTGGGGCCCTTGCTGTATTTAGATTGCTAACCTCTTCTCTTCTTGTCTCCGATTGTGTCTGAGATTGTGCTGCTACACGTGCGAGGAGCTTCGACATCTTGCCTGGGATCGCACTGCTGCTGCGATGATGCAACACGGTACCGCTGGTACCTCACATTCCCACTCGCTCGGGACGACGTCAAGTTGATAAAGGCAGTAACTTCGAGATGATAGAGTAGCTGTTAAACTTGCACGCATCGAGAGCGCAAGCCATCGAAATATACATAGTCAGCTAGTCATGCATGTGTCGCACTGTCGATGCTCGGCAAGTTCGGGAAACGGGGCAACACCTTCAGAGCTTTGCGAAACTTGGTAAACTTTGCATTAGCCAAAGGCTTGGTCATAATGTCAGCGCTGTTGTCGTCCGTAGTTACATGTAGTGTCCGCAAGGCGCCATCCTCAACAAGATGGCGGATCAAGTGAAATTTGTTCTTGATGTGTTTTGTGGCGGCATGCTTGCCAGGTTTTCCGTCAGGTAGAGAGCTGCTTGATTATCACCGCGCAGCAGTGGAGTGGTCGCAGGCCACAGCAGCCCCTAACAGGTCATCCAGCCACAAAATGTACTTGATATAACGGGGCGAGCAACCGTTACTAGCGTACACTATAGATTAAGAGGAAGCTCTATATAATGAACTCAAGTCTTATGTTTGGGGCAAATTCAACTCTGATTTAGGTTAGGCCCAGGGTGGGAGCCCTGGCCTCATGTGAGCCACTCAAATGCAGGTCAGCTCCTGATTGGCTGAAGTGCCACTCTTCAGCCAATCAGAGAGTGACAACACAGCACGCGCTAGCCGCGTGCTTTTGTACCTACTTTTGTAACTAATGATACCTACTTATGTAACTAGGGTGAGGCCCATTACATCACCCCCTCTCTAAGTTGCGCTTACGGTGACGTAGCGCACACGCAGAAATCTCCAGAGAACACAGCCGTGAATCCATCGTCGAGACCACTCGGCAGCGGGCATCCGAGTGAACACAACGCAAGCACCGATGGAGCAGTCAAGCGAGACAGGAGCGAGCAAGAGCGACCGGGAAGACGGGCATCCGTTGCTGAACCCGGCGCCGAAACTTGTCTCGGCGCCTCACGTGATGGACCCCGAGCTCAAGCCGTGGGAGCTGTACAGTCTTGACGGCGCCGACGGAACCGAGTCGCTTGAAGCCATGAAAGAATACTTCGCGCGCTATCGTGGAGTGAGGAACAAGTCGACGGACCACTCGTACACGCACAACGCTCTGCAACGATTGTAGTGCGCCTTCATACGACGCTGGAACGCGGTACGACGTAAAGGCAATGCCTTCACGTCATGGATCGAGGCACGGGAGGAGCGGCGCGGCGAACACTCTATTGGCGAGCTGCGGACTCGCATCTGCAGAATGACGAACGAGGAGTGGCGCATCTGCTTCGTTCATCTGCGGGAAGGCTGTTCGGCATGTTCCGCGTCTCGCCAGCGACCCACACTGGCTGACTGGGACGACCAAGTTCGTCGATGGCCCCTGAGCGATATCGAGCGTCGCTGGATCGGGCGCTACGAGCGCTCTCTCTCGCAGCTGACGCAGGCGCAGGTCCGTCGTGGTCGTGATCGTTCTCGTAGTCGCGGCAGGCGGAGCTGCGACCTTTCGCGCGACCGCGGACGTTCAGACAGTCGCAATCGCTCTCGGGGTCGCCACGGTGGAAATGGTTGGACTGAATCGCGTGGCCGCGAGCGCAGTCGCTCGCGGGATCGTGGGCAGTGGGCCCGACACCGTTCGCGCTCACCAGAGCGAGCGAGGCCTCATATTCTCTCACCACATCAGGGATATCTTCCATCAAGCGGCTACGCGGCTCCCACGTATCCTCCGCTGGCGAATATCACAGTCAGCGGACGCGATAGTGCTTCTCAGTGGAACGCGGTCTCTTACTCGTCGTCCGGATACCAACATCACGGCGGGGACGCGTATCGTGATCCACGATACGCTCGGCGATCCAGCGCCGAGCCCCGACGCGTCAATCAGCGGGGGCGGACCATCACGGCGAAAGGTCGCGCCTTGGGGGCGAGCAGTCGCTTCAAAGTGATCACTCTGAAGGGCCGCCGGTTTCATCGGTTTCGTCGGTTTCGCCGAATGTTGAGGCGTCCCGTGGCGACGAGTCGTCGCGTCACCAAGAGCGACTGACGCTGGAGCAGTACCGACTGATGATGGCCGAGGCGCAGCAGGCGAGGGACGACGTGCTGGAGGCGCAGAATATTGCGGATAGCGCTCGCGAGGACGCGAGCGCGGCGACGGAGGTTGCTCAACGAGCGCAGCGCGATCGTCGAGCTTGTGGAACGTTTGAGACGGCTGGAGACGGCCACGTTTGGTTCACCACAGGCAAACGTGCCGACGCGCGAGCAGAGAGGTCTTGGGCCGAGTCGTCGTCAGCGTCGCAAGCTTGGGATGTCGGACTACGAGCCCGCCCGCGGTCGCGCGGATGGAGATCAGGGAGATCCGCCGGGCGATACGGCTTGAGGCGCCCGACGTAAAACGTCGGGTGTAGGCGCATCGCCGTTGGTATGTCTAGCGTGTAGGCATCTCCATGAACTTGCATAACTTTAAACGGACCAATGAATCTTGGGGCGAGTTTGTTCGCGCCTAAGTTCGTCACGGCCGATGACTGAATACCATCGGTCGATAATAAGACTCTGTCGCCTCGTCGGAAGACAGCCGTGTTCTTCCGACCCCGTTTGTCTGCATTTTCCTTCTGCTTATCCACGGCCGCTTGCGCGCGTCACGGACGAACCTCGTGACGGCTTGACGATGCAATACAAACTCCGACACTGCGGCGGAGTTGATCGGCGAAGCAGTTTCCTTGGAGCATAGTTAGCGACGGGAGACGCGACGTTGTTCGTCGCGCCAGGCAGCGAAGAAGGCAAGGCCGTGCTTGGTCTCGTGGCACTCGTAGTATGCGAGCGCGTTCGTGAAGCAATGGCGGTGGCAACTTCAAAATCCTCGGATGTACCGGTACTGGTGGTATCGATATCCCATCAGTCTCGTTACTGTCAGTGCTCGTGCGCGCACCATCTTCACTCGACACCAGCGCCGAGTTACTCGGCGCTCCTTCAGTTCCTCCCCCACCAAGAGTGGAGCCGACGCTCCCAAGTGCCGGACTGAATGCGAGCACCGCAGGAACGCGCGGATGTCGCGCGTTGTTCACGTAGAACGGCGTCAACCCCGTTGACGCATGAACGGCGTTATTGATTGCGAACTCAGCGAGTGGCAGGAAGTCACTCCATGTGGCAAAGGAGGTGGCGTAGCTTCGGAGAACGTCCTCAAGCACACGATTGACCCTCTCCGTTTGCCCATCCGTCTCCGGATGGGCCGCTGTCGACATCAACAGGCGTGTACCAAGCAATTCAAAGAGCCGATCCCAGAACGCGGACGTGAATCGCGGGTCACGGTCGGAAACGATAGATTCCGGCAGGCCATGATGCCGGAATACAAGATCGAGAAGAGACGTGCCGTGTCTTCCGCTGTAACTTGGGTTGCGACCGGA